>RXON01003360.1:0-91115 GCA_009667805.1 Leptobrachium leishanense
TTGCTTTTCTGCTAATCTAAACGCATTCCTAAATTTCTACGTATACCTCATTCTATTTCAGCTACAAACCTGTCTAGTTATATACAAGTGAACCAATATTCTGAACAAGATGGCCGCCTGTGTACAATGGCGGCCGTCTTCCAGCCTATTTCCACTTCAAAACAACTTCCTCCAAAACACAAGGGAAATATTTCATTTTTTTGATTAAAATTGTATATTTTCTCAGAAATGCATTTCAATTTTTTTTAACAAGAATTCCCTATAGAATATATAACCACAAAGGTTTGGATGATAAAATGTGTAAAAATAATTTTACACGCTGTAAATGATTGAAATCTGAATGTAAATTTACTCACACAGTATCTGCCTGGTTAGATATATCCGTACCTGCACTATTAAATAACCTAAAATATGCTTCCGTTTCACTAAATTCCAAAAAAAGACACCAAAATCTTCAGCTCCAGGCCCATAGAGATCTTAATCCGGCCCTGCAGACGGGCATCAAGTGAAAGGAACGTCTACTCTCACGGACGTTCCTTCCGATCTCCTAAGACGCTCGTCTGACACTAGCCTTAATGACCAGATGGCCGTGGCAGCCATCAACATGTCTCGCCCCTCGGGTACCGCTCTCCATAATTCAAATGCTGCAGGAAGGAAATCTAGGCAGGTCACCTGGGATTCCTGTGTGATTTCTTACCTGCAGCGTATGGATTATACATGCTGCGGGATTGCATTTTTCATGCACTGCCCATCAGCATAAGTTATATGCTTTCAGGAAAACCTGGCCGACCTGGCAACCCTAAGGCACAAAGAGGTAAGAAGGATGAGTTTGAGGCACAATGAGGTAATAGAGAAAGGGCAGAGACACATTGAGGTAATAGAGAAGGGGCAGAGGCACATTGGGGTAATAGAGAAGGGGCAGAGGCACATTGGGGTAACAGAGAAGGGGCAGAGGCACATTGGGGTAACAGAGAAGGGGCAGAGGCACATTGGGGTAATAGAGAAGGGGCAGAGACATATTGGGGTAAAAGAGAAGGGGCAGAGACACATGGGGTAATAGAGAAGGGGCAGAGACACATGGGGTAATAGAGAAGGGGCAGAGGCACATGGGGTAATAGAGAAGGGGCAGAGGCACATGGGGTAATAGAGAAGGGGCAGAGACACATTGAGGTAATAGAGAAGGGGCAGAGACACATTGAGGTAGTAGAGAATGGGCAGAGGCACATTGGGGTAATAGAGAAGGGGCAGAGACACATTGAGGTAATAGAGAAGGGGAAGAGACACATTGGGGTAATAGAGAAGGGGCAGAGACACATTGAGGTAATAGAGAAGGGGCAGAGACACATTGGGTAATAGAGAAGGGGCAGAGACACATTGGGTAATAGAGAAGGGGCAGAGACACATTGGGGCAATAGAGAAGGGGCAGAGACACATTGGTGTAATAGAGGGGGCAGAGACATATTGGGGTAATAGAGAAGGGGCAGAGGCAGATTGGGGTAACAGAGAAGGGGCAGAGGCACATTGGGGTAATAGAGAAGGGGCAGAGACATATTGGGGTAAAAGAGAAGGGGCAGAGACATATTGGGGTAATAGAGAAGGGGCAGAGACATATTGAGGTAATAGAGAAGGGGCAGAGGCACATTGAGGTAATAGAGAAGGGGCAGAGACACATTGAGGTAATAGAGAAGGGGCAGAGGCACATTGAGGTAATAGAGAAGGGGCAGAGACACATTGGGTAATAGAGAAGGGGCAGAGACACATTGAGGTAATAGAGAAGGGGCAGAGGCACATTGAGGTAATAGAGAAGGGGCAGAGGCACATTGAGGTAATAGAGAAGGGGCAGAGGCACATTGAGGTAATAGAGAAGGGGCAGAGACACATTGAGGTAATAGAGAAGGGGCAGAGGCACATTGAGGTATAGAGAAGGGGCAGAGACACATTGAGGTAATAGAGAAGGGGCAGAGACACATTGAGGTAATAGAGAAGGGGCAGAGACACATTGGGTAATAGAGAAGGGGCAGAGACACATTGAGGTAATAGAGAAGGGGCAGAGGCACATTGAGGTAATAGAGAAGGGGCAGAGGCACATTGAGGTAATAGAGAAGGGGCAGAGGCACATTGAGGTAATAGAGAAGGGGCAGAGACACATTGAGGTAATAGAGAAGGGGCAGAGACACATTGAGGTAATAGAGAAGGGGCAGAGGCACATTGAGGTAATAGAGAAGGGGCAGAGGCACATTGAGGTAATAGAGAAGGGGCAGAGGCACATTCAGGTAATAGAGAAGGGGCAGAGGCACATTCAGGTAATAGAGAAGGGGCAGAGACACATTGGGTAATAGAGAAGGGGCAGAGACATATTGGTGTAATAGAGGGGGCAGAGACATATTGGGGTAATAGAGAAGGGGCAGAGGCACATTGGGGTAACAGAGAAGGGGCAGAGGCACATTGGGGTAATAGAGAAGGGGCAGAGACATATTGGGGTAAAAGAGAAGGGGCAGAGACATATTGGGGTAATAGAGAAGGGGCAGACACACATGGGGTAATAGAGAAGGGGCAGAGACACATGGGGTAATAGAGAAGGGGCAGAGGCACATGGGGTAATAGAGAAGGGGCAGAGACACATGGGGTAATAGAGAAGGGGCAGAGACACATGGGGTAATAGAGAAGGGGCAGAGGCACATTGAGGTAATAGAGAAGGGGCAGAGACACATTGAGGTAATAGAGAAGGGGCAGAGACACATTGAGGTAATAGAGAATGGGCAGAGGCACATTGGGGTAATAGAGAAGGGGCAGAGGCACATTGAGGTAATAGAGAAGGGGAAGAGACACATTGGGGTAATAGAGAAGGGGCAGAGACACATTGAGGTAATAGAGAAGGGGCAGAGACACATTGAGGTAATAGAGAAGGGGCAGAGACACATTGGGTAATAGAGAAGGGGCAGAGACACATTGGGGTAATAGAGAAGGGGCAGAGGCAGATTGGTGTAATAGAGGGGACAGAGACATATTGGGGTAATAGAGAAGGGGCAGAGGCACATTGGGGTAACAGAGAAGGGGCAGAGGCACATTGGGGTAATAGAGAAGGGGCAGAGACATATTGGGGTAAAAGAAGGGGCAGAGACATATTGGGGTAATAGAGAAGGGGCAGAGACATATTGAGGTAATAGAGAAGGGGCAGAGACATATTGAGGTAATAGAGAAGGGGCAGAGACATATTGAGGTAATAGAGAAGGGGCAGAGACACATGGGGTAATAGAGAAGGGGCAGAGGCACATGGGGTAATAGAGAAGGGGCAGAGGCACATGGGGTAATAGAGAAGGGGCAGAGACACATGGGGTAATAGAGAAGGGGCAGAGGCACATTGAGGTAATAGAGAAGGGGCAGAGACACATTGAGGTAATAGAGAATGGACAGAGGCACATTGAGGTAATAGAGAAGGGGCAGAGGCACATTGAGGTAATAGAGAAGGGGAAGAGACACATTGGGGTAATAGAGAATGGGCAGAGGCACATTGGGGTAATAGAGAAGGGGCAGAGGCAGATTGGGGTAATAGAGAAGGGGCAGAGGCAGAGTGGGGTAATAGAGAAGGGGAAGAGACACATTGGGGTAATAGAGAAGAGGCAGAGGCAGATTGGGGTAATAGAGAAGAGGCAGAGACACATTGGGGTAATAGAGAAGAGGCAGAGACACATTGGGGTAATAGAGAAGAGGCAGAGGCACATTGGGTAATAGAGGGGGCAGAGCCCATAAATCAGGACTGCCACCCCCGCCCCGGCTCTGTGCAGTTGGATGTGTGTGATTCTGCCGCTTTGCATTACAATGTAACTACATGAACCCACCATTGTGACATGTTAAAAGAGCTAAACTGGCCATCGCTGGAATCCAGACGCACCCTTCACTTTTCCAGCCTGGTGTTTAAGAGCTATTCTGGGAAGCTGCCACCCTACCTGAATAGGCTGCTTCCCCCAGCAGCTCCCTCGTCCTATAACCTCCGATCCAGGACCAGCACCTTACTTGCTATACCACAATACAAAAAGACAGTGGCTCGGTCCTCATTTTCCTACAGAGCACCGCAATTATGGAATAACCTCCCAGACACCATCAAATCTTCCCCCAGTCTTAAGTCACTCAAGAGCTCCTTACTAACATACCTCAATACAGAATGCACCTGTAAACATGTAACACAGTGACTATATACAGAATGCACCTGTAAGCATGTAACATAATGACTATATACAGAATGCACCTGTAAACATGTAACACAGTGACTATATACAGAATGCACCTGTAAACATGTAACATAATGACTATATACAGAATGCACCTGTAAACATGTAACATAATGACTATATACAGAATGCACCTGTAAACATGTAACATAATGACTATATACAGAATGCACCTGTAAACATGTAACAGTGACTATATACAGAATGCACCTGTAAACATGTGCCATAGTGACTATATACAGAATGCACCTGTAAACATGTAACAGTGACTATATACAGAATGCACCTGTAAACATGTAACAGTGACTATATACAGAATGCACCTGTAAACATGTAACACAGTGACTATATACAGAATGCGCCTGTAAACATGTAACACAGTGACTATATACAGAATGCACCTGTAAACATGTAACACAGTGACTATATACAGAATGCACCTGTAAACATGTAACACAGTGACTATATACAGAATGCACCTGTAAACATGTAACACAGTGACTATATACAGAATGCACCTGTAAACATGTAACACAGGGACTATATACAGAATGCACCTGTAAACATGTAACATAGTGACTATATACAGAATGCACCTGTAAACATGTAACATAGTGACTATATACAGAATGCACCTGTAAACATGTAACATAGTGACTATATACAGAATGCACCTGTAAACATGTAACATAGTGACTATATACAGAATGCACCTGTAAACATGTAACACAGTGACTATATACAGAATGCACCTGTAAACATGTAACATAGTGACTATATACAGAATGCACCTGTAAACATGTAACATAGTGACTATATACAGAATGCGCCTGTAAACCTGTAACATAGTGACTATATACAGAATGCGCCTGTAAACCTGTAACATAGTGACTATATACAGAATGCGCCTGTAAACATGTAACATAGTGACTATATACATAATGCGCCTGTAAACATGTAACATAGTGACCATATACAGAATGCGCCTGTAAACATGTAACATAGTGACTATATACAGAATGCACCTGTAAACATGTAACACAGTGACTATATACATAATGCGCCTGTAAACATGGAACATAGTAACTATATACAGAATGCGCCTGTAAACATGTAACATAGTGACTATATACAGAATGCACCTGTAAACATGTAACATAGTGACTATATACAGAATGCACCTGTAAACATGTAACACAGTGACTATATACAGAATACACCTGTAAACATGCAACACAGTGACTATATACAGAATACACCTGTAAACATGTAACACAGTGACTATATACAGAATGCACCTGTAAACATGTAACACAGTGACTATATACAGAATGCACCTGTAAACATGTAACACAGTGACTATATACAGAATACACCTGTAAACATGTAACACAGTGACTATATACAGAATACACCTGTAAACATGTAACATAGTGACTATATACAGAATACACCTGTAAACATGTAACACAGTGACTATATACAGAATGCACCTGTAAACATGTAACAGTGACTATATACAGAATACACCTGTAAACATGTAACATAGTGACTATATACAGAATACACCTGTAAACATGTAACACAGTGACTATATACAGAATGCACCTGTAAACATGTAACACAGTGACTATATACAGAATACACCTGTAAACATGTAACACAGTGACTATATACAGAATGCACCTGTAAACATGTAACACAGTGACTATATACAGAATGCACCTGTAAACATGTAACACAGTGACTATATACAGAATGCACCTGTAAACATGTAACACAGTGACTATATACAGAATGCACCTGTAAACATGTAACACAGTGACTATATACAGAATGCACCTGTAAACATGTAACATAGTGACAATATACAGAATGCACCTGTAAACATGTAACATAGTGACTATATACAGAATGCCCCTGTAAACATGTAACATAGTGACTATATACAGAATGCACCTGTAAACATGTAACACAGTGACTATATACAGAATGCACCTGTAAACATGTAACACAGTGACTATATACAGAATGCACCTGTAAACATGTAACATAATGACTATATACAGAATGCACCTGTAAACATGTAACACAGTGACTATATACAGAATGCACCTGTAAACATGTAACACAGTGACTATATACAGAATGCACCTGTAAACATGTAACACAGTGACTATATACAGAATGCACCTGTAAACATGTAACATGGTGACTATATACAGAATGCACCTGTAAACATGTAACATAGTGACTATATACAGAATGCACCTGTAAACATGTAACACAGTGACTATATACAGAATGCACCTGTAAACATGTAACACAGTGACTATATACAGAATGCACCTGTAAACATGTAACAGTGACTATATACAGAATGCACCTGTAAACATGTAACATAGTGACTATATACAGAATGCACCTGTAAACATGTAACATAATGACTATATACAGAATGCACCTGTAAACATGTAACACAGTGACTATATACAGAATGCACCTGTAAACATGTAACACAGTGACTATATACAGAATGCACCTGTAAACATGTAACACAGTGACTATATACAGAATGCACCTGTAAACATGTAACATGGTGACTATATACAGAATGCACCTGTAAACATGTAACATAGTGACTATATACAGAATGCACCTGTAAACATGTAACATAGTGACTATATACAGAATGCACCTGTAAACATGTAACACAGTGACTATATACAGAATGCACCTGTAAACATGTAACACAGTGACTATATACAGAATGCACCTGTAAACATGTAACACAGTGACTATATACAGAATGCACCTGTAAACATGTAACATGGTGACTATATACAGAATGCACCTGTAAACATGTAACATAGTGACTATATACAGAATGCACCTGTAAACATGTAACACAGTGACTATATACAGAATGCACCTGTAAACATGTAACACAGTGACTATATACAGAATGCACCTGTAAACATGTAACACAGTGACTATATACAGAATGCACCTGTAAACATGTAACAGTGACTATATACAGAATGCACCTGTAAACATGTAACAGTGACTATATACAGAATGCACCTGTAAACATGTAACATAGTGACTATATACAGAATGCACCTGTAAACATGTAACACAGTGACTATATACAGAATGCACCTGTAAACATGTAACACAGTGACTATATACAGAATGCACCTGTAAACATGTAACACAGTGACTATATACAGAATGCACCTGTAAACATGTAACACAGTGACTATATACAGAATGCACCTGTAAACATGTAACAGTGACTATATACAGAATGCACCTGTAAACATGTAACATAGTGACTATATACAGAATGCACCTGTAAACATGTAACATAATGACTATATACAGAATGCACCTGTAAACATGTAACACAGTGACTATATACAGAATGCACCTGTAAACATGTAACACAGTGACTATATACAGAATGCACCTGTAAACATGTAACACAGTGACTATATACAGAATGCACCTGTAAACATGTAACATGGTGACTATATACAGAATGCACCTGTAAACATGTAACATGGTGACTATATACAGAATGCACCTGTAAACATGTAACATAGTGACTATATACAGAATGCACCTGTAAACATGTAACACAGTGACTATATACAGAATGCACCTGTAAACATGTAACACAGTGACTATATACAGAATGCACCTGTAAACATGTAACACAGTGACTATATACAGAATGCACCTGTAAACATGTAACAGTGACTATATACAGAATGCACCTGTAAACATGTAACAGTGACTATATACAGAATGCACCTGTAAACATGTAACATAGTGACTATATACAGAATGCACCTGTAAACATGTAACATAGTGACTATATACAGAATGCACCTGTAAACATGTAACATAGTGACTATATACAGAATGCACCTGTAAACATGTAACATAGTGACTATATTACTTACATATTTATTTTCTGTTAATCTGTATATTTGTGTTGTTAATATTTTAAATATATATATAATATTTGTATTTCTGTAACACTTCAATGTTCTTGAACCCAGGACATACTGAAAACGAGATTAATCACAATGTATCCTTCCTGGGAAAATACTTCATAAATAAATAAATTTTGGATAATATTCTCACTCTGGCTGTTTTGCAGCTAAATTATCACTTTGTGTTTACCAATGACTTCCAGTGCACTCTGCCTCATGATACGTGTCTCCGATAATGAGCCATTTGTCTGGAGACACTAAGTTCTACCACACCGTGTAGAATGACCTCCGGAAACATGGCAGACTCTACCGCTGGCGCTTTTGTCTCTGGCGTGTGGTACTCTGCGGGACAATTCTCAATCCCTGCGGTCATGTGACGTCACGGCCCCAGCATGCAGCGCGGCTCGGGCCCACAGGCCGAGAGAAAGACGTGGCTGTGGAAGCGGCGCAGAGAGTGAGGGGAGGAAACTCGGTAAGTGTCAGGGCCAGCACCCCCCCCCGGAGCTCCATTAACCATTTCCCCGCATGACAGAAACCTTTACAGACCGCCCATGTGTGTCAGGATACTGAGAGGTTAACCCTCTGTGT
The DNA here is from genome assembly GCA_009667805.1 of Leptobrachium leishanense. NCBI lineage: Eukaryota > Metazoa > Chordata > Amphibia > Anura > Megophryidae > Leptobrachium > Leptobrachium leishanense. The sequence continues at coordinate 8,822 of RXON01003360.1, forward strand.
GCCAGGGATACTGAGGGGTTAACCCTCTGTGTGCCAGGGATACTGAGGGGTTAACCCTCTGTGTGCCAGGGATACTGAGGGGTTAACCCTCTGTGTGCCAGGGATACTGAGGGGTTAACCCTCTGTGTGCCAGGGATACTGAGGGGTTAACCCTCTGTGTCAGGGATACTGAGAGGTTAACCCTCTGTGTGCCAGGGATACTGAGAGGTTAACCCTCTGTGTGCCAGGGATACTGAGAGGTTAACCCTCTGTGTGTCAGGGATACTGAGAGGTTAACCCTCTGTGTGTCAGGGATACTGAGGGGTTAACCCTCTGTGTGCCAGGGATACTGAGGGGTTAACCCTGTGTGTGCCAGGGATACTGAGGGGTTAACCCTGTGTGTGCCAGGGATACTGAGGGGTTAACCCTGTGTGTGCCAGGGATACTGAGGGGTTAACCCTGTGTGTGCCAGGGATACTGAGGGGTTAACCCTGTGTGTGCCAGGGATACTGAGGGGTTAACCCTGTGTGTGCCAGGGATACTGAGGGTTAACCCTGTGTGTGCCAGGGATACTGAGGGGTTAACCCTGTGTGTGCCAGGGATACTGATACTGTGTGGCAGAGGGTTAACCCTTCAGTATCACTGGTCCTGGCACACAGAGGGTTAACCCCTCAGTATCCCTGGCACACAGAGGGTTAACCCCTCAGTATCCCTGGCACACAGAGGGTTAACCCCTCAGTATCCCTGGCACACAGAGGGTTAACCCTTCAGTATCACTGGTCCTGTGTGTCAGAACAGTAATAAGGAGGGTTAACCCTATCTGTGCTGGAGTGAATACATTAACCTTCTGAGTGTTACAGCCGCAGTACTGTATGGGTTAACAGGTCTTGCTGATATTGAGTACATTCACTGTCATTTTTAGGAGCCAGGAATGCATCCTCTCTGTGTATCTGCCGTCTGGGAGTGTCACTCTGTGAAGAGGTTAATGAAGAGTTAAAACAACTCTGGCCCCTCAGATGTTTACTGACTACAATTCCCAGAATTCTTTCAATGTAAGAGATGGCGTGTGAATCATGGGAGTTGTAGTTCAGACACATGGGGGGGGGGGCTGGTGTTTGACAGGCCTGCGTTAAAGTAGTCTATCCCGCGTTTGTAGGAAAGGGTTAATGAGGACGGATTTATCCACCGGCTTTGTCAGTCGCTAAACACACTGCAGGGCTGATTATTTATGTCTCTGCGTCTCACCTTGTGAGTAACGTGTGTCGCCTGGATCATCGCACACTTGGTCATTCACTAGAGAAACGTTATTTTTTAATATAATGGCCCTTTTTTTTTTTTTTTTGCCGCTAAATAATTGTTCAGAGTTTTGCTGACAGCCTCTACGTTATTATATATTTTCTTAGGCGCCTTTTCCCCGCTCGCCACATGCTGCTCCTCCTCTTCGGCTCAGAGACTCCCTAACCCTGAAGCTTTTCTGTGCAGGTTGCTCTCCTACTCATCTTGCGCAGCGCTACAGGACTCGCACACTTTCCATACACAAGTTCGGTAGCGCCTGCACAGAGCGGTGGATCAGAGCTGCACGCGCATGCACAGATCTGAGAACGCTCGCTACAGCGATTACAATGTCGCCTGCTCTCTGTGTGTGACATCACTAGTGACCGATCTGGTGACCGGCAGCCGGGAAACTCAAATCCTGGCTGTTGGTGATGCTGGATGGGGTGTGGGGTGTGGGGGGGGGGGGGAGAGAACTCCTCCACTTCACCCAGGTTTTCTCCCAGATCGGGACATCTTCACACATCCTGACCACTTTATAACTGTACGGTGGTCAGGATGAGGTGTGTGTGTCAGATGCTGATCACTATAACAAAAATAGATGGAGACGCTCCGGGTCTGTTATAAAATGCAAAAACTTTATTTACTTCATTAGAAGCTCTGACGTTTCGGCCCCTTGAGGCCTTTATCGGGGGGGGGGGATTCCTGAGTGCCTCCCTCCATCTATTTTCATTAAATGACAGATCTATCATTTAAGTTGTATAGGGCAAAAAATGAGATTAAAAGCCTCCACGCTACAAATAATAAAGATTATTATTATTATTGCAGAAGTCGCTTACACATCCCAGCAATTCAGAGAACTGCTTCACAGAGCTCATGTGCTACATTCCCCATATGCAGCACGGAACTCTGGGTAGGGCTAGGGTCAGACGAACGCAAACAAAGTGCGTTCGAATGAATGGACGTATTTTTTCACGGAATACGCGATAGCGGTCATACTATGCGCATTTGCGTCCGTGATTTTGTACGGATCATCAATAAAACCCTTTTTGCGTCTGGACGTTATGTTAGCCGGACATTAGCAGCGTCTGACGTCTCCTAGTCACGCACACACGCCGCTATGCGGACGCAGCGCACTCTGTACGTCAGTACTAGTGGTTTGACTTTTCTCAAAAAAATGTGTTTGTTTGCCGCTTGCGTTGCGCAGCCGCACTTCGTACATTGCCTGTCATTTGCTGCTACTACGGCCGTAATAAAGTGCGGCTGCACGCGCGTTCGCACTGCGTTCGTCTGACCCCAGCCTAAGACGTGCAAATCAGCTCTGTGAAGCCGTTCTCTGAATTGCTGGGATGTGTAAACGACTTCTGCAATAATAAACTATATTAATTATATTCATAGATACATAATGGTGTGGAATTTCTATCACCAGACGCCCAGGACATGTAGTTCCGTGCCCAGGTCAGGCACTTTTTTTTAAAATATATTCTCTCTCGTTGCGCCCTGCAGGATGAGCTCTGAGGTCTTGCAGGATGAGCTCTGGGGTCTTGCAGGATGAGCTCTGGGGTCTTGCAGGATGAGCTCTGGGGTCTTGCAGGATGAGTTCTGGGGTCCTGCAGGATGAGCTCTGGGGTCCTGCAGGATGAGCTCTGGGGTCTTGCAGGATAAGCTCTGGGGTCTTGCAGGATAAGCTCTGGGGTCTTGCAGGATAAGCTCTGGGGTCCTGCAGGATGAGCTCTGGGGTCCTGCAGGATGAGCTCTGGGGTCTTGCAGGATGAGCTCTGGGGTCTTGCAGGATGAGCTCTGGGGTCCTGCAGGATGAGCTCTGGGGTCTTGCAGGATGAGCTCTGGGGTCTTGCAGGATGAGCTCTGGGGTCTTGCAGGATGAGCTCTGGGGTCCTGCAGGATGAGCTCTGGGGTCATGCTGTGAAGCGGCGTTTACCTTGGCTCTGCTGGACACACACAGCATGGACCAGTCAGGTCCTACAAGGGCGATAAATCACTTGTCATCTAATGACGCTTCCAGCAGTGATTCCTCGTAAATTCAGCTAATACAGCAGCAATGGAAAAAACAACAGCAACCATACGTCTCCTTAATTCTCTTACTCTATAACACAAACACCTTTCCTACAGACCTTACATATGTATCTTTTTGGCCATAAAAGTGTATATATTGTGACAGCTGGGGATTGTGAATAAGTCGGCAGCAGAATGACCCTCGCCGTGCCTCCGGAATAGTACCCGTTAATTGTCCGGTCACTGCCCGCAATGCTAGTGCCTTGTATAAAAAAAACCCCCAAAAAGCGAGAGCCGTGGCCGCGAGGAGGAAACCGCTCGTCGAGAGACACTGGATGTCACAGAGAAAGAAACAGTCTGCTGGTGTCAGTGTCACATTGTTTCCTGTGTTTATAAACAGCTTCACCGTGTAACCAATTAAGAAGCTCCCCTGTGGGATTGATGTTTGTTGTGTTTTCTTTTTAAATTTTCCCTGATTCTCGTTGGTGAATGGGTTGAACCGGAGAGCAGGGTCCAGAGCGGAGAGCAGGGTCCAGAGCGTGTCCTAAATATCCGGATATATCTCTCGAGTTCTTTAGAGGAAACTAGACCTGGCTCCCAAAAATGTGCAAATAGCTTCTTATCTTTGTGTGTGTGTGTGTGCACTACAGTTGCCAGGTCGGCCATGTTTTCTTGGACACGTATCTACTTCATGCAGAGGGAAAAGTGCTGCCCTGCAACGTGTATAATCCATATGCTACAGGAAAGAAATCTAGGCAGGTCACCTGGGATTCCGCTATGATTTCTTACTTGCAGTGTATGGATTATACATGCTGCGGGGTTGCATTTTTCATGCACTGCCCACAAGCATGAATAAATTATACGTGTCCAGGAAAGCATGGTTGACCTGGCAACTGTAACTAACTAACACACACACACGTACACTCTCTCTGCCAGGGCAGTGCATGAAAAATGCAACCCCCGCAGCATGTATAATCCATACACTAAGAAATCATAGAGGAATCCCAGGTGACCTGCCTAGATTTCCTTCCTGTAGCATATGGATTATACAAGTTGGAGGGCAGCACTTTTCCCTCTGCGTGAAGTAGATACGTGTCCAGGAAGACCTGGCAACTGTAATATACATCCCCCCCCCATCTTCCCCATCAGACTGTAGATTCGGTGTACACAGCCGGAGGTGATCCTGGTGCCGGAGGAGGTGTTCTGGTTTCTGTCCAGAGGAGGCAGAACCTGCTCCACCGGCTGGGATTTAATGCGCTCCGTGTCCTGTTCACAGGCAGGCTCTCTACTGTCACTCGCTGCGTGTTCAGATTGCCCTAAACCCCTGTTTTGAGCCTTTTTTTTTTTTCTTCTCATTATATACAAAAAGGTACAGCCCTGCCTGCCATGGGGGATAAAGCGCGGCCCCAGTGTTACTTTGAAGTGGAAGTCAATCGCGAGCCACGTAAGTAAATCCTCCAGCCTCGTCACGGGAGCCTCCCCTCTTTTTTTTTACATTTATTTGTCTGCCTGTTTTGTTTTTTTGTTCTTTTTTTTTTATCTCTTTTAAAAAAAAAAATTTCCCCCTCCTGATCAAAGGTTATAAAGCCATATGGATCCTTACGTAATGTGTATGAAGAGATTTATGCCTTGGTTAAAGCGAGGCTGCCACATTGAGACTTGAAGAAAGGAGATTTCACCTGCAACGTAACAATCGTTCCATCACATTATATAATGATGTAGCGTGCCTGGCGTTAGCAGGTTGGATCTTCCTAGGGATACTCAAATATAATATTTAACCCCATTAAGGCTTTTCATTCTTGCTGTACGTTAATGATTTTTTTTTTTTTTTGTACAAGCCCACCTGTAATTTCCTGCTTTCTTGTGTAGTGCACCCCCACATATTCTATACCGTTCTGTAAAGGACAGACACAGCTTTTTCTGTGTATCTGGTCGCCATATGTTCTCTGGATTGATGTGGGACGCGGCCTGTTTGTTTTTAGGGAAAGCGTATCTTGGCACATTGACGGCCTGCGTGTTGTTATTCGAGGAACGCTAACCTCACATCTGAGCCGGCAAGCTTTGCACTGCAATTCCCATCAGCCTTTGCTGCAGAGCGACACCAGTCCACGGTCTCTAAAACCCAAAACGGCGGGTTGATCGCTAGTAACCGTTGGGAGGGTACGAGCCCCAGCACCCCAGATTCTATGGAACCTCACTACCCACAATGCTCAGCCTCTCTCCAAGCCAGATGGGAGTCGCATATAAGAAACTGGGGCGCCGTGCGTCGGAAGCCCCTGGGCTTAGGATGGAACGGCCTGGCGGGAGGAATATAAATCCAGCGGGTGTAGGATTGTCCCCGCGTGGCTGAATTCCGTTGCTAATTCACTGTTTAGCGGATACATCCTGCAGGATTTTTTTTTTCTCTTCCCGTCAGGCTGTAGTTAATTATTACCCTGGTCCAGCGGCAGCTTCCTGGTGTCTTATTTATTTTTAATGGATGTTTCGCTTGGCTTCGGCTCACGTTTATATCCTTTTCGGAGTTCATTGGACGGTGACCTGCGAGCTTAAACACGTTTTGTTTTAATTATTATTATTTATTATAATTTTTTAGGTTTTTTTTATTAGCTGATTTTCAGACAAAATGAAAGGGATATTCCAGCGGAAAATGACAGGGCCTTTTACCATAGACCAGTGTTTCCCAAACCTCTCCTCAGGACCCTCAGCCAGGCCAGATGTTGCAGATCACTTTGGGGAAATGCAGACTGAATCCTGCAATCACTGAGCAGCAAATCATATCACCTGTGCTTCACATATCCTGAAAACCTGGCGAGGCGGAGGAACCTGAGGACAGGCGCGGGAAACACTGCCATAGACCATGTTATTTTAACCCAAGCGATGCCAGGAACCGTATGATTATCCCACGGCAACGGGATTAAAACCACAGCTAAAATCAGCCAATCAGTGCACGAGTCAGGCTAGGGTCAGACTAACGCATTTTTCACGTTGTCCGTGAAAATGTGCGTTCGAAGAATGGACGTATTTTTTCACGGAATACGCAATAGCGGTCATACTATGCGCAGTTTCATCCGTGATTTTGTACGGATCATCAATAAAACACTTCTTGCATCTGGACGTTATGTCGGCCGGACATTAGCAGCGTCTGACATCTCCAATTCACTCACACACGCCGCTAGCGGACGCAGCGCACTCTGTACGTCAGTACTAGTGGTTTAACGTTCTCGAAAAAATGCGTTCATTTTCCACTTGCGTACTTCGTATATTGGCCGTCATTGCCCGGCATCTGCTGCTAGCACGGCCGTGATTAAGTGCGCCAGAACGCGCGTTCGCACTGCCTCAGTCTGACCCTAGCCTTAGCCGTATGCCTGCAGGGGAATGGTCGATTCGCATGTGGTTTGGATATGAGCGGTTTTAATTGTGTGTGTGTGTACCTATTATAGCCTCTGGGAGAATGGAATATATTAACCCCTTCCCGACATGCCAGCTTGTCACTAGTTAACATGCGGTACTGATATACCACTGTGTCTGCACCAGGATCATGTGTCGGGAGCCGCTGCTGCAGCAGCATTCTTGGAGTTGATTGACAGATGAGCTTTAGTAAACGCCGGTCCTGCTTGTGTGCAGCAAGGGTATCAAAATCAGTGACCCCCAAATCCTCATGTTCGCTCAAATACCCTAAATGTCCCCAAATAGACCCCAAATGTACATATGTCACCAATAAAGTATTTTCTGATTTAGTGTCACGTTTTTCAGAGGTACTTTCTTTTTTTACCCAAAGGGGTGAATGTTTTTGTAAAATATTTTTTTTTCCAACAACGAATACAATATATATATATTTTTTTTAAATTTATTGTAAGTGTTAATTCCCCCCCCCCCTCAGTACACTTTTGTCCCGTATTCATTTTTTTTTTGAGAAATTGTGGGGGTAAGGATTAGGACTTAGTTACCGTAGTCCAAAAAAAATAAATGTGGAGGGGAAAAAAAAAGTTTTTGGTTTGTTTGAGACCCCAAAAAAGGCCTCTTTGTTCTGTGTAAATTTTTTATATATATAATTTATCTCTTGTGTGTGGGCACAACGTAAAAGAGTTTGCCTGTGTCATGTGTGCACAGCCAGAGGAAAACACAACATTTTTGTAATTTTAAGTGGTTAATATGCTCTTTGGTATAAATTTCACAGCACGAAGCAGAGCCTCAGGGGAGCCCGTGACATTTAACGAGTCACACGTATTTTCCCATGAAACAGGAGGAGTCGACAATCGACGTGTGAACAAGGTGTATCTGGATCTGTCATGGTCAGGGACGGATTTACATCTCCAGGGCCTGTAGGACACCCCCCCCCCCCCCAAAAAAAAGGATTCAGATGCTGCAAAAATGCAGCAGGATGTTACCCCTAAAACAAGCACAAAATAGACATTAAGGTTAGGGGTAGGTTTAGAGCTGAAACAACTAATCGATGATTAAAATAGTTGGCAACGATTTTAATCCTCGATTAATCGGTGTTGATTAAACCGTGTGTGCTGTATACAGGACGATTAGAGTCAGACTGAGTTAATCGTAAATAACCTCAGCTTCGGAGCTGATCGGAGAAGACGCGTCGCTGCTTTACTAGGTATGATTTAGTTCTAGGGTTATGTCAGACACAACCAGTTTGTTTTTATTCCGTTTACAACAGTAGCATAACTAGAACACAAAACATAGGATACTGCCACTGGGTGAAGGAGCTGTATGCCTGAGTTTTATCCTTACTTGAAGCTGGAGTCCTGTGCCACCACACCCTCTTTGGTTGGGAACTGCCATTTTCTCCCGTTGGTCTAGCCCCTTTTCCCAAACTCACTCCCACACTCAGATCCGGTCTTTTGTCCACTCTCTCTCACACTCCGGTCAAGTCACTGGAGCAAGTCACTCCCTTCCACCTCCAGTCCCTCCTCCCACTCAGTTTGTTCACGAAATTATTTAAAAGGGACACTCTACACACCCTGACCACTTTAACTTATTAACCCCGATTTCATGCTGACATCCTCATCATCTATGACCAAGTGCTTGTAGTCACGTACATTTCAGAAAGCAAACATGGGCTTAAGCCGCGCATGTAGCATCAACCCATCCCTCTGACCAAGCGCTCGCAGCATCGACCCGTCCCTATGACCAAGCGCTCGCAGCATCGACCCGTCCCTCTGACCAAGCGCTCGCAGCATCGACCCGTCCCTCTGACCAAGCGCTCGCAGCATCGACCCGTCCCTCTGACCAAGCGCTCGCAGCATCGACCCGTCCCTCTGACCGAGCGCTCGCAGCATCGGCCCGTCCCTCTGACCGAGCGCTCGCAGCATCGACCCGTCCCTCTGACCAAGCGCTCGCAGCATCGACCCGTCCCTCTGACCAAGCGCTCGCAGCATCGACCCGTCCCTCTGACCAAGCGCTCGCAGCATCGACCCGTCCCTCTGACCAAGCGCTCGCAGCATCGGCCCGTCCCTCTGACCAAGCGCTCGTATACCTGGAGCACCCAGCCATTAGCATGACCTTGGTAAGCCCACTCTGTGGTAGCCACGCTTTTTTGATTTTTGTAATTGTAAATTGGTGCGTTTAGAAAGCGAATAACAAACGAAACAAAACAAAACATCTTTTCCTTTTATTTCCACATACACCTGGTATGTGGTTATTATCATTTATATAGCGCCAACAGTTTCCGCAGCGCACCGTTTCTGTTACAGCGTTAAGCAGCTGGTTACATGTTGTGTGTTGTAATTCCAGGTCTGGTAAAAGAAGTGTTTTGGCACTTTTGCTCCTTTTCTGTACATGCAGAGTTGATACTTTTCCTTCAGGATAGCGCGGAAATTAATAAATCAAATCTGAGATTCATAAGAAAAAAAAGAAAATATTGAAGGAAAACCTAAAGGGTTTATTCACAAAACACCCAAATTACATCGAAACTTCGGTGATTCCATTTCGCTGAACAGTACAGTATATACACTATTCACCGTAGTGCGGCAAAGATAGAGTCGGTGAAGGCCGCCGAACTGGCCTTGGCAAAATCAACTGAATTGCAAAAAAAAATAATTTAAAAATGGAATTCTCCTGTTTTCTCCGAATAGGTGTATAAACAAAAAAATGCGTCAAAATAATTAAAAAGGTCTGTTACAGAATAAAATGAAACGGCGTGGAAAAAATGCAGCCACAAATTTCATATTAAAAAAATAAAAAGGTGTTCTAAAAAATGACATAGGCTTTTTGTGGAGAAAGAAAAGCATAAGGCTAATGCCAGACGAATGCAGTCTGTGTGCACTCTGCGTGCGTGCATAACGGACAGGGCCGGCCCAAGACATTATGCTGCCCCCCCCCCCTAAAATGACACCCACACACCCTGAATATATGCATATATTTGCCCCAGTACACATGGGTATATATTGCCCACAGCTCACATGAGTATATATATTGCCCCCCCCTCATGGGTATATACTGACCCCCAGCTCATGTGGGTATATACTGACCCCCCAGCCCATGTGGGTATATACTGACCCCCCCCCCCCCAGCTCATGTGGGTATATACTGACCCCCCCCCCAGCTCATGTGGGTATATACTGACCCCCCCCAGCTCATGTGGGTATATACTGACCCCCCCAGCTCATGTGGGTATATACTGACCCCCCCCCCAGCTCATGTGGCTGGCAGTGATTAGGCAGTGGCTGAGTGACAGGCAACAGAGGGTTGTGGTAAATGGAGTTTATTCGGCGCAAGGTCTTGTTACCAGTGGGGTACCTCAGGGGTCAGTACTTGGACCCATTCTCTTTAATATTTTTATTAGTGATATTGCAGAAGGTATTAATAGAAAAGTATGTCTTTTTGCTGATGACACAAAGATTTGCAACAGGGTTGACGTTCCTGGAGGGATCAGCCAAATGACAAATGATTTAGGTCAACTAAAAAAATGGTCGGAGTTGTGGCAATTGAGTTTTAATGTGGATAAGTGCAAGATCATGCACCTGGGATGTAAAAACCCAAGGGCTGAATATAGAATATTTGATACAGTCCTAACCTCAACATCTGAGGAAAGGGATTTAGGGGTTATTATTTCAGAGGATCTAAGGGTAAGTAGTCAATGTAATAGAGCAGCAGGAAATGCTGGCAGAATGCTTGGTTGTGTAGGGAGAGGTATTAGCAGTAGGAAAAGGGAAGTGCTCATGCCACTGTACAGAGCACTGGTGAGACCTCACTTGGAGTACTGTGTGCAGTACTGAAAACCGTATCTTCAGAAGGATATAGACCTCTTAGAGAGAGTTCAGAGAAGGGCTACTAAAATGGTGTACGGCTTGAAGGAGAAAAGTTACCAGGAAAGGCTTAATGATCTTAACATGTACAGCTTGGAAAAAAGAGGAGACAGAGGAGATATGATAGAAACATTTAAATACGTAAAGGGAATCCACAAGGTAGAGGAAGGGAGTATATTTAAAAGGAAACAAAGTAGCAAAACAAGAGGACATAGTCTTAGATTAGAGGGGCAAAGGTTTAAAAGTAACATCAGGAAGCATTATTTTACTGAGAGGGTGGTGGATACATGGAACAGTCTTCCAGTAGAAGTGGTAGAGGCCAAAACAGTAATTGAATTTAAGCAAGCATGGGATAGGCATAAGGCTATCCTAAACAAAAGATAAATCCAGGTAAAGTATCCATGTAATTGGGCAGACTAGATGGGCCGAAAGGTTCTTATGTTTCTATGTGGGTATATACTGACCCCCCCAGCTCATGTGGGTATATACTGACCCCCCCAGCTCATGTGGGTATATACTGACCCCCAGCTCATGTGGGTATATACTGACCCCCCCCCAGCTCATGTGGGTATATACTGACCCCCCCCAGCTCATGTGGGTATATACTGACCCCCCCCAGCTCATGTGGGTATATACTGACCCCCCAGCTCATGTGGGTATATACTGACCCCCCCCAGCTCATGTGGGTATATACTGACCCCCCCAGCTCATGTGGGTATATACTGACCCCCCAGCTCATGTGGGTATATACTGACCCCCCCCAGCTCATGTGGGTATATACTGACCCCCAGCTCATGTGGGTATATACTGACCCCCCCAGCTCATGTGGGTATATACTGACCCCCCCAGCTCATGTGGGTATATACTGACCGACCCCCCCCCCCCCAGCTCATGTGGGTATATACTGACCGACCCCCCCCCGCTCATGTGGGTATATACTGACCGACCCCCCCCAGCTCATGTGGGTATATACTGACCGACCCCCCCCAGCTCATGTGGGTATATACTGACCGACCCCCCCCCAGCTCATGTGGGTATATACTGACCGACCCCCCCCCAGCTCATGTGGGTATATACTGACCGACCCCCCCCCAGCTCATGTGGGTATACACTGACCGACCCCCCCCCCAGCTCATGTGGGTATATACTGACCCCCAGCTCATGTGGGTATATACTGACCCCCCAGCTCATGTGGGTATATACTGACCCCCCCAGCTCATGTGGGTATATACTGACCCCCCAGCTCATGTGGGTATATACTGACCCCCCCAGCTCATGTGGGTATATACTGACCCCCCCAGCTCATGTGGGATATTACTGACCCCCCCCAGCTCATGTGGGTATATACTGACCCCCCAGCTCATGTGGGTAATATACTGACCCCCCCAGCTCATGTGGGTATATACTGACCCCCCCAGCTCATGTGGGTATATACTGACCCCCCCAGCTCATGTGGGTATATACTGCCCCCCCCCCAGCTCATGTGGGTATATACTGACCCCCCAGCTCATGTGGGTATATACTGACCCCCCCCAGCTCATGTGGGTATATACTGACCCCCCCAGCTCATGTGGGTATATACTGACCCCCGCTCATGTGGGTATATACTGACCGACCCCCCAGCTCATGTGGGTATACTGACTGACCCCCCCCCAGCTCATGTGGGTATATACTGACCGACCCCCCAGCTCATGTGGGTATATACTGACCGACCCCCAGCTCATGTGGGTATATACTGACCGACCCCCCCCCCAGCTCATGTGGGTATACACTGACCGACCCCCAGCTCATGTGGGTATATACTGACCCCCAGCTCATGTGGGTATATACTGACCCCCCAGCTCATGTGGGTATATACTGACCCCCCCAGCTCATGTGGGTATATACTGACCCCCCCAGCTCATATGGGTATATACTGACCCCCAGCTCGCCTCTCACCTCCTCTGCTGGCCCCAGGCTCCGGCGTTCTTCTCCCATACGAGGAGGCGAGCGGTCAAGCTGCATGTCAGCGGCCGCTCGCCTAGGGAGGGAAATGCCGGCACCGCCGACGGCGGACATTTTAAAGTGGCAAATCCGCTCGGCAGCGCTGCCCTTGTGCGCCGGCGGCAAAGATGCTGCCGCGGCGCAACAAAAAATAGTGCCGCGGATATGCCGCTTTAAAATTCTGCCGCCTGGAGCAAGTGCACCGCACTGCTCCATCATAGGGCCGGCCCTGATAACGGACAGACGTACTGACGGAAGATACTGTAGACGCCACACAGTCCGTTTTGTTTTTAACGGATGAAGAAAAAAAACAGGGAAATATGAGCAACAAAATAAATTATAATTAAAAGACAGGTACAGTCAGCCAGACCAAAAAACCTCTGAGCGTCAACGTGACGGACGTCGCAAATGCGCTGCATCTGACGTCGTGTCATCACGCACACAGGCCTCTACGCGGACGTGACACACTCTGGTCGTCCGTCGTAGTACTTTTACGTTGAGGCCTAAATAGCATCCGTTGCCACCTGCGTGGCACGTGCACACTTCGTTGTGCACGTACTTTGGGCCATATTACATAGTTGGTGCTAACTTAACCAGAGCGGTTGTAAACTTCCCAGAGCCATTATAGCCTATGGAGGTTTTCAGTTTACAACAGCTCTGGTTAAAGGGACACTCTAGGCAACATGACCACCTAAGCTATTTTAGGTGGTCATGATGCCCGGAGTATGCCGCCCTGTCCCCCCTCCCTCCGCTCAGCCGATCGGCTGTAAATGCTGAAAACAGCTGAGAGAGGCGGAGAACTTTACTCCGCCCTCCCAGCTGTCAGTCAGCAGAGCGGGAATCATATTTCCCACTTCTGCCGACTTTTGCCAAGTAGGAGACGTCATCGCGCTTTCAGCTTTCAGCGCGATGATGTCTCTAACTCACCGCAGAAGCTGGCGGCTCCCTCTGAGGGTTAGTGTTGTGTGCATCCTCTTGCGCGCAACACTAATCCTCAGAGGGAGCCGGGAGGAAGCCTGCCGATTGGCTGGCTTACGTTAGAGGCGCGCATGCGCGCTTCTCACGTAAACCAGAAGGCAAGTTCAATGCAAGAAGGACGGGAGCGGAAGAGGAGGGAGGGGAGTATATAAAAAAAACACCGCTGGAAACAAGAGGATTTTAGGGTAAGTATTACAGTTACAAAAACATAAACAAAAAAAACCTATTTATTAAGGGAATAGGGATAGGTTAGGATTAAAAAAAGGGGGGTGATTTTTTTTTTTAGTAGAGTGTTCCTTTAAGTTAGCGCCAACATTGTAATACTGCCCTTTGTGTGTTTGTCTCTTGATCACAAATCAATGCTACGAAGGACGTTAAACAGTGCGGTGACACGGACGTGATGACTGCGTTTGTCTGACGCTAGCCTAAAGTTTTTTTTAAAAAAATGTAAAGATATTTTTACATTAAATCCTATGGGATTCTCCGGTTTTAAACCTTTCAAAATTAATCTGAAAATGTCCTTATTGTGTTTATTTGATGTTGCTGATTTCTTACATGTGTTTGTTTTTCTCTTGTATGTTTAGTTTAGTAAATATTTTCCTCTATATGTGTCACTGGGCGCATCCATTGTGTGATATTTTCCTCTGCATGTGTCACTGGGTGCATCCATTGTGTGATATTTTCCTCTATATGTGTCACTGGGTGCATCCATTGTGTGATATTTTCCTCTATATGTGTCACTGGGTGCATCCATTGTGTGATATTTTCCTCTGCATGTGTCACTGGGCGCATCCATTGTGTGATATTTTCCTCTATATGTGTCACTGGGTGCATCCATTGTGTGATATTTTCCTCTATATGTGTCACTAGGCGCATCCATTGTGTGATATTTTCCTCTATATGCGTCACTGGGTGCATCCATTGTGTGATATTTTCCTCTATATGTGTCACTGGGTGCATCCATTGTGTGATATTTTCTCTATATGTGTCACTGGGTGCATCCATTGTGTGATATTTTCCTCTATATGTGTCACTGGGTGCATCCATTGTGTGATATTTTCCTCTATATGTGTCACTGGGTGCATCCATTGTGTGATATTTTCCTCTATATGTGTCACTGGACGCATCCATTGTGTGATATTTTCCTCTATATGTGTCACTGGACGCATCCATTGTGTGATATTTTCCTCTATATGTGTCACTGGGTGCATCCATTGTGTGATATTTTCCTCTATATGTGTCACTGGGTGCATCCATTGTGTGATATTTTCCTCTATATGTGTCACTGGGTGCATCCATTGTGTGATATTTTCCTCTATATGTGTCACTGGACGCATCCATTGTGTGATATTTTCCTCTATATGTGTCACTGGGTGCATCCATTGTGTGATATTTTCCTCTATATGTGTCACTGGGCGCATCCATTGTGTGATATTTTCCTCTATATGTGTCACTGGGCGCATCCATTGTGTGATATTTTGTGTTGTATCTTTCCATCACTTGCTCCTCACTGTGTGGCTTTGGTCATAGAATGGAGGGAATGGGTCACATCATTGTATTGTGTGGGATGTATTCAATGGACAGCAGATTAGAAGTCTTTGAAGCTCCCTGTTTTATCTCGTTCAGCTGCCACATCTTTATTTTTTATTTTTTTGAGAAAGGATTTTAGCAGGCAGGATACATTGAGATTTCTTTCGGTTTCAAGTATGTCCTGGGTGGCGAGTTTGGAGAACACATACGCCCCCTGCTGCCTTGTCTAAACATTCCCTTCTCCTCCTCATTAACAATAGCAGTAAAGAAAAGCTTTTTCACAGATTTTGGTAAATGTTGCATCATGGCAAAAATCCATCAAATGGAAACCGGAGATAAAAACCTTTTTTTTCCTTTTTACGTGGAATTGCTTCAAACAAAGAAAAACAAGCAGCAGCAGCGTGTGCTTTATAATGTGTTTTATACTGTGTCTGCTTAATGTACGGGTAATCGTCCCTTTAACAGCTGCCACAGCGCTTCTGCCCTCGACCAGCAAATGGCTCGGCTCGTGGTTGTGTGAGCAGGGTTGCGCTCTGTCACTGAGCTGGGGTTCTTAACAGCGCACACTGCTTGTTCTGTGCAAGTGCTCAAGCCTCCAGCAGTGACACAGCGCGGTGATGCCGGATTGCAGCCGAGCCGCCGGCAGGTCTTGGCTGCTCTTAGTAAAACGGAGACGCAGCACGATCTGAGCCTTTTCTGTGCAGAGCCCTGCAGAACTGCAAGCTCATCGCGTCTCTGCGTGACGTCTGGTATTCAAAGAATCTCTCGCTGCTGCTGCGCTATACACTGCCGGGACTCCATTATCTGGAATAAGCACAAATATTCCTGCATGGAATGCCACAACCGGCTCCTAACCAATGGGAACGCGCGCAGAAAAGTTTTACCACCACCCCCCTCCCCCCCAAAATATCAAACCTGTTTTGCTCAAACAATAAAAGTCATGTTTTAAATAATGATTCATGTAGCCACGTATATATATATATATATAAGTCCAATATTTAACCCACTGACGCCACAATATAAGTACTATAGACCTGAGTGCAATATCCCAAGATAAGTACATAGAAAAACAATATGGACAGCACATCAGGATTTGAGCAGATAAAATCAGAAAAATTTATTGGAAAAAATTAAAACATACGGTTTTTCAATCCGCTTGACCGACGTTTCGGCCCCTCAAAGAGCCTTTATCAAGGTACCTTATATATATATATATATATATATTTCGTATAAGCCCTCCATCAGACGGGCGAGTCCAAGTGTTGAAGCCCCTGATAGGCCCCCGTGTTACGTGACTTGGTATCTTCCTATGATTCGCATTAAATTGAATTTTGTGCTGTTTTTAATCGCCGTTAATCGAGGCCTCGCTGCGCGCTGGACGATCCGGTCTGACAGGTCTGGGCTCTCATAGCTTTCAATACATTTTATTTGCATATTTTTTTTATTATTATTTCTGTAGTTTTGAGTTAAAGCTGATTTATTTATTTATTTATTCTTTTCTTTTCATGTTGTAAACATACTTTACATATTAAATCCGTTCCTGATTTTCCTTTCCAGGCGGCCGCATAGTATTCCAGCTCTTTTCTGACGTTTGTCCTAGGACATGCATGAACTTTCTGGGTCTGTGTACAGGTAGGTAAACGTGAGGGTAAAAAATATATATATATAATTAGCTGTAAAAGAAAACAAAAGTAATAAAATGTACATGTTTTTATGTTTTGTATATAATTTAAATTATTTTTAATTTGTATAAAAATGATGGGTTTATTCAGAGGCAAATATATACATATATCTCCAAGAAATTCCAGACGCACACAAAGATTGTTTCTTTGAAACTTAAATATATAATTTATTAGAGATCCATGCAATAAATTTTATATTTCAAAGAAACCGTCTTCGTGCGCCCCTTGAAATGTCTTGGAGATATATATATATATTTGCAGCCAGACCTCAACACCGAAGGAAGTGCGTAAATGTTTGCCCTATACCAGTGAGCGGGGGAGTCTTGGATTATATATATATATATTTTTTTATTTTTTTTAAATAAATTCTTGCTTATTTTGATATAGTTTTGTTTTGGATCTGAGTAAAAATTATGGACAGTATCTATTGGCTATTTGAAACCAAAATACAATTGTTCATATTTATTTTTGGATATAATTTTATTAACAAATATATGATTTTTATTATTATTTTTTGCTATTTAAATTGTATAAAAAATATGCGGCTTATTCAAAGAGCGCCGGTGTTTGCCGAAGCTGCAGGAGCTGTTTGGGTTTTTCTGTCGTGAAACGCCCGGGTTCGTCGTCGCAGCAACTGTGTCGATCCTTGCGGCGTTTGTAACAAACACCAGCACACCTTTTGAGTATCCCCCCCCCCCTTTCTCGGCTGCTTCTGATCAGGAGTGATCATGCGTCTATGTACTTTTTTTATTTCCCAATCCGCAGGTGAAAAGGGAATTGGAAAAGTAACTGGCAAAAAGTTATGGTACAGAGGCTCAACCTTCCATCGAGTGGTTAAAAACTTTATGATCCAGGGAGGGGATTTCAGTGAAGGTAAGTGACAGCCTGATTCATTCTGCGCGGGGTACGCCGCCGGCCGCTCCTCATTGATCAGCAGGCGCGTGTACGTGCAGCACACTTACAATGTATTTCTGTAATGATGTATCAAATGGTTAATATGCGAATCCCTTAACCAAAAACCCCCTAACAGCAGACATGACACCACAAGCATAAAATCTCACCCCTGATCTCGCGTGACGACGGGGACAAGCCGATTAACCCCATAGTGACCAGACGGTTTTACCATTGTCCATCCGAAACTGTCCGCTGCTTTTTTTTATGTTTCTGCGCTTTTTGTGTTTAGGTCTAATTTCCCTCTTACTCGTTTATGCAACCCACACATATTATATACCCCTTTTTCCCGCCATTAAATGGACTTTCTAAAGATACTGTTATTTCCATTTATATCTTTTAATTTACTATAAAAAAAATAATGGAAGCCAGATCTGCGTTGGAAGAGCCGGGGGAGGTAAGTATATCTTGCGGCCTGGCTTCAGACGGCATGGAACGTTCGGCGTCTTTAAGGGGTAAAGGGTCTATTCACCTGAAATCGCGTGCAATCTTGGTGTTTTGCTTTTCGTCACATTTTTGGCGCTCTTCGGTGATTCCCTTGTACCGAAAATATGATGAATTCACTGTTTAGTGAATGGTCACCGTATTTTGTCAAAAGATTGAGTCGTCAAAGCATTTATCAGACGTCGGCGAAAACCTCCAGATTACGCCGATCACTGCCGAACAGGCATTGGTGATTATGCCGCCCGTGCGACGGGTGCACCTTGAAGATGTGGGGCGTACTGGTATGCCCCGATGACTTCAATGGGCCGCCTTGGCCCCTCCAGCTGGCACGAGCCATTGGCTGCTGTGGGATGGCCTGAACTCAGACCATCCCCCTGCAACCAATGACGCCTGTCGGCTGCATGGGCGGGCCTAATCAGAGGCCCGCAGCGGCATGTGCCGACGAGGCATACCAGTACACCTCGGTGCCGTTAACCCCCCCCCCCCGCCTGTCGTGGAGGGGTTAAAAAAAATGGGTTTTTGCAAACCATACAAAGAATAAACCCTCTTAAAAAACAATGACTTTTTTGCATTGAATCCTATGGGATTCGCCTGTTTAAACCTGACGCACTGAAACGTCGAAAATCTGGGCATTTTTCGTATTGCGCTTTATTTCACAGTGAATTCTCATGTATTTTGGTGAAATGACAGGTTTGTGAATCGACGCATTGCCCTAAAATTGCACATAATTTGAATTTCACCGTCCGGTGTTATTTCGGGCCTATTCGGCCCAGCTTGGTGAATAACTCCTTTAGTGTCCAGCAGGGGGAGAAGCGCTCCCTCTCAGTGGGTTATGCTGCTCGGCTGCCGGGTTGTTTGGAAACAATGTATAAATCAAATTAAAAGAAATTAAATTAGTATAGAATTAAAGAACCCGTCTTTTCGTGTATACACGATTTTGTATATAAAAATGCAGATTTTTGCATGGAACGTGGCACTGGTTTACACCTTAGCCCCTCCAGCCGGCGCACGGGTTTACACAGGGTGCATTAGTGACTGACATTGCAGAGTACATGTTTAAGGAAGGGGGTAGTTAACATTTCCTTTAATGCAGGTAAAACTAACATTCTGAAGCTTATAGTGTACATCTATCTACTGCTTCAAGGGTAGCGCAGGTTGCCCGGCTTTACAAAGGGTTGCCCAGTTCTAGTACAGGTAGCACAGATTTTCTAAAGGTAGTGCAGATTTACACGGTTTTTATAAAGGTAGCAACTAGCAAGTGTTGCACAGGTCTAGTAAAGGTAGCATGGGTTTACACAGGGTTGCGCGGGTTTACACAGGGTTGCGCGGGTTTACACAGGGTTGCGCGGGTTTACACAGGGTTGCGCGGGTTTACACAGGGTTGCGCGGGTTTACACAGGGTTGCGCGGGTTTACACAGGGTTGCGCGGGTTTACACAGGGTAGCGCGGGTTTACACAGGGTCGCACGGGTTTCCACAGGGTCGCACGGGTTTCCACAGGGTAGCACGGGTTTCCACAGGGTCGCACGGGTTTCCACAGGGTAGCACGGGTTTCCACAGGGTAGCACGGGTTTACACAGGGTAGCACGGGTTTATTGTCTGTTTTTTTCTTACCAGGTAACGGGAAAGGGGGAGAATCTATATACGGCGGTTATTTTGAAGGTAAGTAATAAAAGAAAGTACCTTTTTTTTTTTAATGCGGAAATAATCAGTATATCCATGTCGTTGCTGTAAGCTTTGTAAGAAGGCTAGATATTGCTAAAACCCGAGGGATAGGTCACTTTCTTGCATGTCTCTAATGTTGCATGTAAATTCCATGTGCATGAGTTGGGCCTCCGTATCCTCTAGCTGCTTACGTGTTAGAAAGTGAGAGCTGACTGTTTCCCCCATGAGAAGTGCGTGTCTTTTTTTTTCTCTCAGCATGAAGGGCTAGGCGACTTATTCATATTGAAACCTCCTATCTTCTTGCCTAAACCTGTCAACATATTCTTTTATTTATAGAGAATGTGGTCTTTTGCAAAATGAAAAGGTAAGCATTAAAAAAAATGCTAATCCGTAATCTAATGACTACACACTCGTCACTTGCACCCACCCCAGCACATGGATCCGTTAAGCCCCGGGAGCGGCTTCTGTTTCAGCTTGTGATCACGTGTAAGGGTCTGCTCACTAAATGGCGAGTTGCACTTACTGTCCGTCAACCCACCATTTATTTAGCGGACTAAATCTCAAACTGCCACTTTACTGAGGCTCTGCGTTTTAATATTCTATCCACACACATATATATAATTTAATGGCTGTTATAGCTTGACTAGAGGCATCTTTTATTATAGATTGACACCTATAGGATATGCAGCACAGGGAGATGGTTTTAGGTTGGTTTATATATAAAAAGAGGGGGGGCTATTAATTCATGGTAATATAACACATTAATAGGGCTGCAAGTAACGATTATTTGCATAATCAATTAGTTGGCTGATTATTTTTTCGATTCATCGTATAAAATTTCTTTTTTCTTTTTACTTAAAAGGGATGTTATGTAAAGAAAAAAAAAAACCAACCTTTTCTTTGTAGCAATTTACGTAGTGTATATTGCTTTTGTATGTACATGCGCAAATTGCATACATTATGCACAAAAGGTACACGATTGATGCTGCGTTCGCATGTCTGCTTTCTCCCCAAACGAACGCGGCTACGAGTCCGCAGACATGTCAGCCTGAAAGCGAGGCGAGAAGGGGGGGGCACTCCACGCAGCCTGACCACTTTAGCTTATTAGAGCGTCCCTTTACTATAATCTCCTGAGCAAACTGAGCAGGAGGAGGGTCCTGAGGTGGAAGGGAGTGAGTTTGGGTAAGGGACTTGACCAAAGTATGAGATGGGGTGGGTTTGGGCTAAAGACCGGACCAAAGGGAGAGAATGGCATCTCCAGACCACAGAGGGGAAGGCAGGCAGGTTGGGGTGGAGGCACAGGACTCCAGCTTCAAGTAAGGATAAAACACCAGTGTTGCTGCCACTGGGTATGGACACTGTATCTCAGGGTTTGTGTTATAGCGCTGCTACAGTTGTAAACTGAATAAACAAGAAACTGGTTGTGTCGGACATAATCCTAGAAGTTAATCATCCAATCATCAGAATGTGAGGTTATAACGTTTAACGCAGTCTGACTCTAAACCGTGTCTGTACACAAATCAATTAACCGACAACTGGTTCACAGATTAGGCTAAGGTCAGACGAAAGCAGTTTTAACGTGCGTTTAACCGCACGAAATCACGGCCATGCTAGCAGCAAATGACGTCCAATGCCGGGGATCGTCCGCGCAACGCAAGTGGCAAACGAACGCATTTTTTCTAGAACGTCAAACCGCTACTACTGACGTACAGAGTGCGCTGCGTCCGCTAGCGGCGTGTTTGCGTGATTGGGAGACGTCAGACGCTGCACACGTCTGGTCAACACAACGTCCAGACGCAAAAAGTGTTTTATTGATGATCCGTACAAAATCACGGACGAAAATGCGCATCGTATGACCGCTAACGCGTATTCCGTGAAAAAATACGTCCATTCGTTCGAACGCACTTTTTTACGGACAACGCGAAAAATGCGTTAGTCTGACCCTAGCCTTACTTGTTTCAGCCCTACACAAAAATATAGATGTGTGTTATTTTACCCAGAATCCATAGAGATTTTTTCTCTTTATTCATTCCTGGTAAAATCACTTTGTGTGTGTCTCCTGCTGAAAAGGGTCCAATAGACCCCAAACAGCGCTGTGCGGGAGCCAGGCATGACCAGTTGCATAAACCTGATCTCTGCACAAATAGAAGCCATATAGTATGGCGCGGCATTGATTGGAGGGTTCTGTGTTAAAACAGAGCCAGGATGCAAATAAGCGAGAAATTGCAGATGTCATTTGCATGTCTTACCCAGAGTTCCTTGCTGCCTATGGGGAATGTAGCACATGAGCTCTGTGAAGCAGTTCTCTGAATTGCTGGGATGTGTAAATGACTTCTGTGATGATAAACTTTAAAATCCTCCGCTGCAAATAATAATCTCATTTTTTTTGCCCTCCACCACAACTTTAATAAGTGTGTGTGTCTGTGTGTATAATATATATATATATATATATATATAATTTTACCAGGAATAATATATATTCTTTTCTTTTATTCCTGGTAAAGTGTGTGTGTGTACCTACACACACAATAAGCGACGTGTGTACCTACACACACAATAAGCGACGTGTGTACCTACACACACAATAAGCGACGTGTGTACCTACACACACAATAAGCGACGTGTGTGTAGCTACACACACAATAAGCGACGTGTGTGTAGCTACACACACAATAAGCGACGTGTGTGTAGCTACACACACAATAAGCGACGTGTGTGTACCTACACACACAATAAGCGACGTGTGTAGCTACACACACAATAAGCGACGTGTGTGTAGCTACACACACAATAAGCGACGTGTGTGTAGCTACACACACAATAAGCGACGTGTGTGTACCTACACACACAATAAGCGACGTGTGTGTACCTACACACACAATAAGCGACGTGTGTGTAGCTACACACACAATAAGCGACGTGTGTGTAGCTACACACACAATAAGCGACGTGTGTACCTACACACACAATAAGCGACGTGTGTACCTACACACACAATAAGCGACGTGTGTACCTACACACACAATAAGCGACGTGTGTACCTACACACACAATAAGCGACGTGTGTACCTACACACACATTAAGCGACGTGTGTACCTACACACACAATAAGCGACGTGTGTACCTACACACACAATAAGCGACGTGTGTACCTACACACACAATAAGTGACGTGTGTACCTACACACAATAAGCGACGTGTGTACCTACACACAATAAGCGACGTGTGTACCTACACACAATAAGTGACGTGTGTACCTACACACACAATAAGCGACGTGTGTACCTACACACACAATAAGCGACGTGTGTACCTACACACACAATAAGCGACGTGTGTACCTACACACACAATAAGCGACGTGTGTACCTACACACACAATAAGCGACGTGTGTACCTACACACACATTAAGCGACGTGTGTACCTACACACACAATAAGCGACGTGTGTACCTACACACACATTAAGCGACGTGTGTACCTACACACACAATAAGCGACGTGTGTACCTACACACACATTAAGCGACGTGTGTGTAGCTACACACACAATAAGCGACGTGTGTGTAGCTACACACACAATAAGCGACGTGTGTGTACCTACACACACAATAAGCGACGTGTGTAGCTACACACACAATAAGCGACGTGTGTGTAGCTACACACACAATAAGCGACGTGTGTGTAGCTACACACACAATAAGCGACGTGTGTGTACCTACACACACAATAAGCGACGTGTGTGTACCTACACACACAATAAGCGACGTGTGTGTAGCTACACACACAATAAGCGACGTGTGTGTAGCTACACACACAATAAGCGACGTGTGTACCTACACACACAATAAGCGACGTGTTACCTACACACACAATAAGCGACGTGTGTACCTACACACAATAAGCGACGTGTGTGTACCTACACACACAATAAGCGACGTGTGTACCTACACACACAATAAGCGACGTGTGTACCTACACACACATTAAGCGACGTGTGTACCTACACACACAATAAGCGACGTGTGTACCTACACACACAATAAGCGACGTGTGTACCTACACACACAATAAGTGACGTGTGTACCTACACACAATAAGCGACGTGTGTACCTACACACAATAAGCGACGTGTGTACCTACACACAATAAGTGACGTGTGTACCTACACACACAATAAGCGACGTGTGTACCTACACACACAATAAGCGACGTGTGTACCTACACACACAATAAGCGACGTGTGTACCTACACACACAATAAGCGACGTGTGTACCTACACACACAATAAGCGACGTGTGTACCTACACACACATTAAGCGACGTGTGTACCTACACACACAATAAGCGACGTGTGTACCTACACACACATTAAGCGACGTGTGTACCTACACACACAATAAGCGACGTGTGTACCTACACACACATTAAGCGACGTGTGTACCTACACACACAATAAGCGACGTGTGTGTACCTACACACACATTAAGCGACGTGTGTACCTACACACACAATAAGCGACGTGTGTACCTACACACACAATAAGCGACGTGTGTACCTACACACACAATAAGCGACGTGTGTACCTACACACACATTAAGCGACGTGTGTACCTACACACACAATAAGCGACGTGTGTACCTACACACACAATAAGCGACGTGTGTACCTACACACACATTAAGCGACGTGTGTACCTACACACACAATAAGCGACGTGTGTACCTACACACACATAAGCGACGTGTGTACCTACACACACAATAAGCGACGTGTGTACCTACACACACAATAAGCGACGTGTGTACCTACACACACAATAAGCGACGTGTGTACCTACACACACAATAAGCGACGTGTGTACCTACACACACAATAAGCGACGTGTGTACCTACACACACAATAAGCGACGTGTGTACCTACACACACATTAAGCGACGTGTGTACCTACACACACAATAAGCGACGTGTGTACCTACACACACAATAAGCGACGTTTCGGCTCTCTAAGAGCCTTCCGTAAGTTTACAGGTAACCGTTAAAAACGTCTTTGATCGCTATGTGTAGTTTCTAGCCGTTACTGGTAACCTTGAGGAAGGCGCTCAGGGAGCCGAAACGTCACTTATTGTTTACAGGACTTTTAAGATTCCTATTTTAATAAACTATAATTTCTTTTGCCTTGACTGCACCCTTTACTTCCCGGAATGATTTAACAGGCAGACAGAGACACGGGCAGGCAGGCAGACAGAGACACGGGCAGGCAGGCAGACAGAGACACGGGCAGGCAGGCAGACAGAGACACGGGCAGGCAGGCAGACAGAGACACGGGCAGGCAGGCAGACAGAGACACGGGCAGGCAGGCAGACAGAGACACGGGCAGGCAGGCAGACAGAGACACGGGCAGGCAGGCAGACAGAGACACGGGCAGGCAGGCAGACAGAGACGCGGGCAGGCAGGCAGACAGAGACGCGGGCAGGCAGAGACGCGGGCAGACAGACAGAGACACGGGCAGGCAGGCAGACAGAGACACGGGCAGGCAGGCAGACAGAGACACGGGCAGGCAGGCAGACAGAGACACGGGCAGGCAGGCAGACAGAGACGCGGGCAGGCAGACAGAGACGCGGGCAGGCAGACAGAGACGCGGGCAGGCAGACAGAGACGCGGGCAGGCAGACAGAGACGCGGGCAGGCAGAGACACACACTGTGCTGCATATCCTACATGCCAATCTATAATGAAAAGGGATGTCTGGTCACACTATAAAGGCCATTAAATTGTAAGCTCACAAGTCAAATCTCTCAGACGAGTCCTGTACTAAAGCTTCCGTTAGATCAGGGTTAGCTTACATAGACCTCCAGATCTTTTGAAACTACATTCCCCATGATGCGCAGATACTCATTAGACTGGCTGAGCCTCATGGGAGTTGTAGTTCCAAAACCCCTGTAGGGCCAAGGTTGCAGACCCCTGCTTTAGATGCTGTCGGCCGTATTTATAATTATATACAGGGTCCTGCCCCCACAAATGGGAAGAAAATGACTTTCTATGCTAGAGTTAGATTGTCGGCCATGACGGTTGCCCCAGACTGTGGCTCTCCGGATGATCTGGTTGTGACGGGAACAGGATTCCTGGCAACTAGATTCTTACTCCCCTTTTCCAGCATTGATTAATCTGCGGCTCCCAGTAGGCTGACAGTGACGGGATTGGGCTCCACATAGCAGCTCCAGCAAGGAGTATATGGTCAGCACCTGCTTTAATGGTTTGCAGGAGTAATGGGTTTCTGTGTTGGTTTTATTAAACGGTCATCTTGGTTTTACGCCGGCCAGGTGGTTTGGATCTGCCGTTTCTGTGATGCTCAGCTAATCGGGAAGCATTGTGAGAAATGTGGATCCTAAACATCTGAGGTTACTGATCCTAGGTGGTCCCCACGTCCATGCTTCCCTTCTCTGTTTCATGCAGACTTAATATTGACTCCTACATTAGGCTGGCCGTCCACTGGGTCTGTGTTTGTACGACGAACAAGTCGTAGTCGTCAGATCCCACAACACAGAGGAAAATAAACCCTCTTCCTTCCACCGCCTCAGACTTCCATCGCACGACTTTGTGTGACTACAACAGACTAGCTAGCGATCCCATTCTAATGGGATTCATCAGACAAACATGAACGACCTGGTACAGAAAACATGAAAAAAAAATGCCCTGATTTTCAGCCGTTCAATTCGACAGGTAAAACAGGCAAATCCCATAGATTTCAATGTAAAATAATATTTTCGTGTTTATTATTATTAAGCCTTTTCATTTTTAGCAAAAAAAAATTAGCCTTTTTTTTTTTTTTTTTTATTCCCAATTTAAAAAAAAATAAAAAAAATAAAATCTTTATTCCGACGTTCACTGTAGGGTGAGGAAAACATCCTGGTATGTTTTAAGCCCTTTTGGCACCAGGGACAGCAGCCAGGGTTTTGTTCTGTTCGGCGGCATTTTTTTCTTTTCTTTTCTTCTTCAATCTGGTGGTCTTTAGCGGCGTTCGGCAGTCTGTCCGTCAGTCAATCTGGGTCGTCCATAGTCGCTTGCAGCAGACGACCCAGATCGTTCATGAAAGTTGTAGGTAGTCGGACAGCCAAGTGGGTCGTTCGACTACGGACCCAGTGGACGGTCAGCGTTAAGCCGCTTGAACATCCCTTTTAATAATTAGTACTTACAAAGCTAATACTGTGCAGCTTCATCACAAAGTGTTTTCTCTCCATTTTAGTGATGCAGCAGTGAACCTCTCCTTCAACCAGACACAGTCCTTGATACGGCAGGAGTACATGGGAACTTATTCCCATGTGTCCTCCAGGGCAGATCAAGAGGCAGTCGTGCTACCTTTCTTCAGCAGTCTTTAATCAACTCTACATTCATTCCCTTCACTGAACTCTACACTCATTCACACCCCCTCCAGCCAACTTCATACTTATTCCCATTCCCTTCAGCAAATTCCACACTCCTTCCCACCCCCTTGAGCCGTCTCCACGCTCCCTCCCACCCCCTTGAGCCGTCTCGACGCTCCCTCCCACCCACCCCCTTGAGCCGTCTCCATGCTCCCTCCCACCCACCCCCTTGAGCCGTCTCCATGCTCCCTCCCACCCACCCCCTTGAGCCGTCTCCATGCTCCCTCCCACCCACCCCCTTGAGCCGTCTCCATGCTCCCTCCCACCCACCCCCTTGAGCCGTCTCCATGCTCCTTCCCACCCACCCCCTTGAGCCGTCTACATGCTCCCTCCCACCCACCCCCTTGAGCCGTCTACATGCTCCCTCCCACCCACCCCCTTGAGCCGTCTCCATGCTCCCTCCCACCCACCCCTTGAGCCGTCTCCATGCTCCCTCCCTCCCACCCACCCCCTGAGCCGTCTCCATGCTCCCTCCCACCCACCCCCTTGAGCCGTCTCCATGCTCCTCCCACCCACCCCCTTGAGCCGTCTCCATGCTCCCTCCCACCCACCCCCTTGAGCCGTCTCCATGCTCCTTCCCACCCACCCCCTTGAGCCGTCTCCATGCTCCCTCCCACCCACCCCTTGAGCCGTCTCCATGCTCCCTCCCACCCACCCCTTGAGCCGTCTCCATGCTCCCTACCACCCACCCCCTTGAGCCGTCTCCATGCTCCCTCCCACCCACCCCCTTGAGCCGTCTCCATGCTCCTCCCACCCACCCCCTTGAGCCGTCTCCATGCTCCCTCCCACCCCCTTGAGCCGTCTCCATGCTCCCACCCACCCCCTTGAGCCGTCTCCATGCTCCCTCCCACCCACCCCTTGAGCCGTCTCCATGCTCCCTCCCACCCACCCCCTTGAGCCGTCTCCATGCTCCCTCCCACCCACCCCCTTGAGCCGTCTCCATGCTCCCTCCCACCACCCCCTTGAGCCGTCTCCATGCTCCCTCCCACCCACCCCTTGAGCCGTCTCCATGCTCCCTCCCACCCACCCCCTTGAGCCGTCTCCATGCTCCATTCCACCCCCTTCAGCCATCTCTACGCTCACTCTCATCCTCTTCAGCCGCCTCCGCGCTCACTCCCATCCTCTTCAGCCGCTCCGCGCTCACTCCCATCCTCTTCAGCCGCCTCCGCGCTCACTCCCATCCTCTTCAGCCGCCTCCGCGCTCACTTCCATCCTCTTCAGCCGCCTCCGCGCTCACTCCCATCCTCTTCAGCCGCCTCCGCGCTCACTCCCATCCTCTTCAGCCGCCTCCGCGCTCACTCCCATCCTCTTCAGCCGCCTCCGCGCTCCCTTCCATCCCCTTCAGCCGCCTCCGCGCTCCCTTCCGTCCCCTTGAGCCGTCTCCGCGCTCCCTTCCGTCCCCTTGAGCCGTCTCTGCGCTCCCTTCCGTCCCCTTGAGCCGTCTGCGCCCTCCCTTCCGTCCCCTTGAGCCGTCGCCGCCCTCCCTTCCGTCCCCTTGAGCCGTCGCCGCCCTCCCTTCCGTCCCCTTGAGCCGCCTCCGCCCTCCCTTCCGTCCCCTCGAGCCAATGTTACACTGTTGAAAATCTGCTCTGTTCACCTGTGCCTGCACAGTGTGTCTTGGATGTGCCCTGCCAGGAAGCTGCTCTGTTCTCCCGTGCCTATACAGTGCGCCTCTAATGCATCTTTTTGGAACGTCCCTTGGTTCACTTGGCACAGCTTTTCCACAAGGTCTGCATGGAACAGGGAATGGGAGCCTGGAACGTGGCGCAGCGCCTGGAAAACTAAATACCTGTGGGTGTTTATAAACCGAAAACATTTACTCCTGCTTTAAAACGAAGGTGAATCTGATCTTTTGTCATTCTCTGCGGAGAAACATGCATGCAATCAGGTGTCTGGGTTAGGGTGGTTTACTTTACACAAGGTTCAATCGTACATCAATGCTTCTTCACTGCTGTAGCCTCATGGCAAGGTGTGTTTCCCACTGAAGGCTTTCTTTTTGTTTTTGTTTTTAAACAGTGTACTCAAATAGGTAAGTGGCAAATAACCTGGGTGCTTCTCAGACTTCTCTTCCATCTAGCGCCGCGCAAACATACGGGCTGAATGTCCGATTACACATGTACGCGTTACTGAATGATGCCTAGTTATGTGGCTATGGGGGGGGGGGGAGTAGCTTGGGGTGGGATAGGTTGTGGTGCGGGCCGTAATTTGCTTCGCTAGTTAACCTTGTATTCCAGCTTACACCTCCGGGTCGGCTTTCTTCAGGGCGGCGTATACATAATAATTCTCTCTTCTTCTTCTTCTTCTGTCCACCACAAACGTCTGACCATGCCGTAAAATCATATTCTTTTTTTCATTTTCTCAGCCGGGTTTAGTGAACACATGCCATGGTCAGGTGATTTCTGAGCGAAACATTTATAGCAACCACTCCATGCAGCTCGGCCTGGAATAAAAGCTGCTGTAGAACTGCTTGGCAGATACTAATTCATTATAAATCATTTATTCGTAATTTTAATACGATGGCTCGGAGGCGAGTAATTACTCGCCTCCGAGCCTTATTAAAACTGTTGAATTTTCCTATCCTGTCTTGTTACCCAGGACCATACTTGAAAACGAGAGAAATCTCAATGTATCCTTCCTGATAAAATACTTTATGAATATCCTATAAGACTCGGAGGCAAACAATTACTCGCCTCCGAGTCTTACTAAGATTCTAACTTTCTGAATGCATCAATGGCATAAGGCTCTATTCACAAAGTACTGAAATTGCGTGCAATTTCAGTGCTTCGTGTTTCGCCACATTTCGGCGATTCAATTTAGTCGAAAATATGGTGAATTCACTAGTGAATGGTCGCCGTATTTTGCTAAAATTAAAATTGCCAAAGCAGATATCGGACGTCGGAGAAAACCGCCGAATTGCACCGATAACTGCAAAAAAAGACTTATATGCTACTAATAAAAGTATAAATCATGAAAATGTGTCCAAATAATAAAGTCCTTTAAAATATGATTAAAAGTGTCTGTTACAAAATAAATAAAAAGAATCTTTTTAAAAAAAAAAAAGTAGCACAAATAATACAGAAGTGTTTTAATAAATAAATGGTCTTCCCAAAAATGAAAAGAATAAACGGCCTTTAAAAGTAAGACATTTCATTGAATTCTATGGGATTCGCCTGTTTAAACCTGTTGAGTTTAAGTCACCGAAAATCAGGGCATTTCGCCGGACTTTCAGTGCAATTCGGCGTTCTGCGAAAAGATGACCTGGTAGTCTGCTATGGGGTAATTCCTGTGTCGCCGAATCGCAGCAAATTGCACCGTATTTTGTTGTCAATTCGTCTGTATTTGGTAAATTGACAGCTTAGTGAATAGAGGAATTGGCACGAAATTTGACCGAATGGATAAATTCACTCCATTCTATGGCCAAAGCCACGCAGTGAGGAGCAAGTGATGGAAAGATACAACACACAATGGATGCGCCCAGTGACACATATAGAGGAAAATATCACACAATGGATGCGCCCAGTGACACCTATAGAGGAGAATGTCACAAAATGGATGCACCCAGTGACACATATAGAGGAAAATATCACACAATGGATGCACCCAGTGACACATATAGAGGAAAATATCACCCAATGGATGCACCCAGTGACACATATAGAGGAAAATATCACACAATGGCTGCACCCAGTGACTCATATAGAGGAAAATATCACACAATGGATGCACCCAGTGACACATATAGAGGAAAATATCACACAATGGATGCACCCAGTGACACATATAGAGGAGAATGTCACACAATGGATGCACCCAGTGACACATATAGAGGAAAATATCACACAATGGATGCGCCCAGTGACACATATAGAGGAGAATGTCACACAATGGATGCACCCAGTGACACATATAGAGGAAAATATCACACAATGGATGCACCCAGTGATGCATATAGAGGAAAATATCACACAATGGCTGCACCCAGTGACTCATATAGAGGAAAATATCACACAATGGATGCACCCAGTGACACATATAGAGGAAAATATCACCCAATGGATGCACCCAGTGACACATATAGAGGAAAATATCACACAATGGATGCACTCAGTGACACATATAGAGGAAAATATCACCCAATGGATGCACCCAGTGACACATATAGAGGAAAATATCACACAATGGATGCACTCAGTGACACATATAGAGGAAAATATCACCCAATGGCTGCACCCAGTGACACATATAGAGGAAAATATCACACAATGGATGCACTCAGTGACACATATAGAGGAAAATATCACACAATGGATGCGCCCAGTGACGCATATAGAGGAAAATATCACACAATGGATGCACCCAGTGACACATATAGAGGAAAATATCACACAATGGATGCAGCCAGTGACACACTAACAGGGTTATTCAGAGAGCGGTGAAAAGCAGGAGAATGACTGGAGATTGGAAAATACTAGGTCAAAATAGCCGATTTGGAAAGTGAGCTAAATCGGAGAATTTCTCTGGTTTGGCTATTTTGACCTAGAATTTTGCATTCTCCAGTCATTCTCCTGCTTTTCACCGCTCTCTGAATAACCCTGATAGAGTAAATATTTTCTTAACTAAACATACAAGAGAAAAACAAACACATGTAAGAAATCAGCAACATCTAATACACACAATGACATTGCATTTTATGGTACTGGCCCTTTAAGTGGAGTTTTCATCACCGTTTTTACTGTAAGCATTTAGCATTGATGTCACAGCCGGCATTTCTGTTGAAGATGACCATTGTTGTTACCACCATAGTTTAGATGTTCTAGATCACCTCTTTTTAAAATTCTCGCGGTGATACAAACTGCGGCAGAAGACTCTGAATGGAGAATAGCCGCGGGTTACTCGATCTACATAAGACTCTGCTTTTTTTGCGTTGTTGACAGAACCATTGCCCGCCGGTGCTGGATTTTCCATCTCCTGAATATCCTAAACTCACTGTAGTTGCTTCTACCAAATTTTGGCGATTAGAAGGGGTGGATGGATTCTCTATAGGACTTCCCATTGGCACCGCCACTAATACTTGCCTAGTGAAGGAGTCCGTTGGTCGTTGCAGGATGTGGTTGTTATAAAGATTCCTACCGGTCACCACACCCTGACCATGGTCTTGGCTATGTGTTATCGGTCAATACGCGGGTTCACGTTACTACCGGAGGGTTTCTCTCTTTGTTTTTAGGTTTTATGTTCTGTTTGGAAACCACTGTAAATTTATACCCACGGAGTTTAAGACCTCTGCACATGTCTGTCTGTCTGTCTAGCCTGTTTAATCTTCTTTTTATTTCTTTCCCTTTCCAATCACTGCGTTGTAAGTTCTCAAACTAACATTGTAGCGGCAGCAGCGCGCATGCTCGGGTGTGATGTATACTCACTGTACATCTAGATCTCTGGTAACAGTATCGGTTTTCGCTGCAGCCTCGTTTTTCGTTTTTTTTGTGTGTTTATAATTTATATGTTTTGGAATTGATACTTTTTGAGTATTTTTTGGTTTGATCACTTGGAGCTAGTTGAAGCCAGTGAGCGTCTGGTCACGGGAGATTAACCTTTGCTCACGTACAGATCGTAAAGCCAGATCGGTGAATACACACTAAAGGGTAAGCGGGACCTGTCTGATGTTTTGTCCCATGGAAAGGCTGAGTCGGATTGTTGAGTCCCACCATCGCTGGTTGACCGGTCTACCTTCTGCTTTTTTGTCGTAGAGTAATAAACGTTTAACAGATGATGAGTGTTCCTCTGCGGTTCCTCTCGGACCATCTAAACATTGTGGTTTTTCTTTCTTGTTTTTTTTTCTTCTTGTAATCCCTTTTTGTAGATGAAAACTTTATTCTCAAACATGATCGCGCGTTCCTCCTGTCGATGGCCAACCGAGGGAAGAACACAAACGGTTCCCAGTTTTTTATGTAAGTGAGACACGTGCGTTGGGCGAGGAGAGTTCAGGATGGGTCAGGAGAAGAGAAGATGGTGCCCCACCAGAATGAGGGGCTTTTTTTTTGGTCTCTAGGAAGATATGGCCCTAAAAAGAATAGGGTGGGAGATGATGAGTAGGGCTCGACCAGGATGGAGCAGGAAAATTGAACGCAGTACCAAACCAGAGAGATGGAAGAAGGAAAGGCAATGCTGGACCAATGGGAATGGAGCTTGACACAGTCGGGAGAATGGAAGGCAGTGGCAGACCAGCAGAGTGAAATGGGTCATAGCCAGAAAGGGTCGAGAACGAAGTCAGAGCCCAAAAGGGACGGTTTCGAAAAAAGAGATTGAAATGTCAAAGTGAAAAAGATTCGGGGGGAAACCAGAAGGCTGGACCCAGAGTCCAACCAAAACAATTCCCGGAAAGGCAGAGCTCCTTCCAATAAACAGGAAATCAGAAGGTAGTGTCTAACCAGAAAAGGGGAGGTCGGGAAGGCGAAGCCCGACCCACAAAAGGGGGGTTGAGAAGGCGAAGCCCGACCCACAAAAGGGGGGGTGGGGAAGGCGAAGCCCGACCCACAAAAGGGGGGGGTCGGGAAGGCGAAGCCCGACCCACAAAAGGGGGGGGTCGGGAAGGCGAAGCCCGACCCACAAAAGGGGGGGGGTCGGGAAGGCGAAGCCCGACCCACAAAAGGGGGGGGTCGGGAAGGCGAAGCCCGACCCACAAAAGGGGGGGGTCGGGAAGGCGAAGCCCGACCCACAAAAGGGGGGGTTGGGAAGGCGGAGCCCGACCCACAAAAGGATTGGGTAACAGGAAGCCAGAAAGGGTCTGCATAGGAAAGTCAGGACTTTATCAGAAAACCAAATGAAGTGTCTGTGCAGATCGAGAAGGAACAGGAAAGAAATCTGAAGGGGGGGGGTTGGGTTTCTACCCAAATATATGAGTACTTTACTATTAATAATGTTAACGTAAGCCTGTAGCTGCCAGTTCATCGTTCCTCGATGTTTAATAGATGTAGTTCCTGGAGACAAAACTCGACATTTTTATTTTTTTATATATACTAGACTTGCATGCGGTGATTGTGACGGATTTATTTTCTCCCCTCTCCTTTCAGAACAACAAAAGCAGCGCCGCATCTTGATGGGTAAGGTGCTTACATTATTCATTGTGATCTGGGGAGCAAATAAAGGGGTGTGTGTGTTATTTTTTGTGTGTGTGTGTGTGTGTGTGTTATTTTGTGTGTGTGTGTGTGTTATATTGTGTGCTTTCCTCCTAAAGTATCATGATGCAACTATTACCTTGTATGTCTCGACTCCAAGGGCCAGATAGACACCATTGGATTGTTCATCTACAAACATACACAGGCTGAGTGTCCCTCATCTGAAACGCTGGGGAGCAGAACTGTTTTGGATTTGTGTTATATTTGCATATAATTATGAGGTATCTTGGGAACCCTAAACAGGAATTTATGTTTCACTCACACCTTATACACACAGCCTGAAGAGCGTTTTATACAGGATTTTAATCGCTTTGTCTCCCCGTCACATGAGGTCGGGGGGAGGGGGGGTTACCTTTTAGCTTCATGTCGGCCCTCAAAATTCTTTTGGAACATTTCAGGATTCTGTACAGGGGATGCTCAGCCTGTATGTCCAAACCTTTGCCCGGCTGCGCTGCGGCCGCTTTGATATGAATGCCTCTGGGTTTGTCTTGGATACATGTGTTTACATTAAACTCAGTGATTGGTTATTTTTATAGGGGATGGAAATGTGGAGACAGCACTTGTATATGTGTTTTTATCTTATATGTCACATTAAAGTATTAGGGTGGGTGCTGCAGCTAGTATATAAAGTGTCCACACCTCAAAAGACACAATAAGATAAAGCAAGAGAAAGGGTTCCGGGCGTACCCTAGTGGTTATGTACTAAAACAGAATCTTACATACATATAATAAAAGCAGTTTGCAAGAGAAAATATAACATATACTGAATAATTCACGCAGAGTATGAAAGTACTGTAAGATTGGAATACTTATATTTAGTTGATTTCTTCTCTTTTCCTTGGTTCCGGCAATTCAATCCAGGTTCCAGGGTGGGAAAGACAAATAAGTGGGCTCAGGATAAAATGTGTATCGGTGAAAAAGAACAGGCAGCAAGATATATATAAATAAAAAACATAAACTTTTATTTAAATTAAAAAATTCATATGGCAGGAATAAATCTAAAACATTTTTATTTTTTTTTGTATAAAATACAAAAGCTTTAAAAGGATCACCAGAAAGTGTTTTTGCCGTAATATAGACTTCCTCAGTGAGTGTCCTTTGAGGCAGAGCAATCTCTAAAGTCAATCTGACTGTTCTGGTGATCCTTTTAAAGCTTTTGGATTATTTTATACAAAAAAAAAAATTGGTTTTAGATTTATTCCTGCCATATGGATTTTTTAATTTAAATAAAAGATTGTTGCTGCCTGGTCTTTTTCACCGATGCACATTTTTTCCTGAGCCCGCTTATTCGTCCTTTCCACCCTGGCACCTGGATTACATCGCCGGAACCAAGGAAAAGAGAAGAAACCAACTAAATATAAGTATTCCAATCTTACAGTACTTTCATCCTCTGCGTGTATTATTCAGTATATGCTACATTATCTCTTGCAAACTGCTTTTATTATATGTATGTAAGATGCTGTTTTAGTACATAACCACTAGGGTGCGTCCGGAACCATTTCTCTTATTATTTTTATATAAATCTTTTTTGTTTTTTTTGTTGTCCATGACGTCATACGCCTGTCTTGCTGCTCTTTGTTCTCCCAGGGTTCACGTGGTGTTCGGCCTTGTGATCTCAGGCTTCGAGGTGATCGAGCACATTGAGAATCTGAAGACGGATGCGGCCAGCAGACCGTATGCCGACGTCCGGGTTATTGAGTGCGGGCTGCTGGTGACCAAGCCGGCCAGGGATGGTGAGATGGCAGTTCATCTAGGAGCTCTCCTCTTTTGCTCGCTCTTAACCACTTGGCTGCGAAGGACATGCTCAGCGCCTCCTCCCTTCCCAGGCACATTCGGCCGTTATTTTGGCCGATTGCTGTTTTCTCCCAGTGCGGGCTGATATCTCTGTCAGCGCTGACTCCGGGACCCCAGCTAGAGCACTGATGTCATCGTGCCGAGCGTGATGAAATCTGTTTCAGGCACCCCCCGCCAGAGCATGGAGAGTGTCTGAATGGGAGGGGGGACCGCTCTCTCCATCGCTAATGGCCAGAGAAGGAAGAGAGGCATCTCTGGAAAGGGCACAGTCTGCCCTTTCCAGCATTACCTCTCTTTAACCCCTTTGGTGCTGGAGTCCGATTTGACGCCAGATCACTGTTCTCTCCCAGAGGTGGCTGACATCTTTGTCAGCCAAGCCTCCGAGGTCTGCCCCCGGTCACTGACGTCACCACGCATGGAAGCGGTGACGTCAGGGAATTAACCGCTAGCTGCCCCCTAAGGTGGAGATGGGTGGTTCCAAAGGACCCGCGTGTCTCCCGATTGGGAGCTAGTGGGTCATGTTTGGTATCATTGGAAAGGCCAGATCATGGCCCTTCAAATGATATCAAGCATGACCAGGTTTAGTGTAAAATAAAAGTA
Organism: Leptobrachium leishanense; assembly: GCA_009667805.1. NCBI lineage: Eukaryota > Metazoa > Chordata > Amphibia > Anura > Megophryidae > Leptobrachium > Leptobrachium leishanense. The sequence goes on from RXON01003360.1 coordinate 45,572, forward strand.
AAGAAAATAAAAAATATAAATTTTAGTTGTTTTTTTCTTTCACTTTTAGCTAAAATACAGTAACCGGTTCCCATTTCAAATGTTTTTAACAAGCGCACCCCATAGAATATATAACTATAAAGGCTCGGGTGATAAAATGTGAAAAATATAATTTTACACGCTGTAGAATAGATGATTAAAATTTGGAAATTCACTTTATTTTTAAAAAAATTTTGTTACAATATTCAGGCAGGGCATGACGTAAACATAGAATAATAATATATTCGGAGTCTGCTGTAAAAAAGGATATAATGTGTCTGGGTCGTATAATAAAACGTGCGTTTAAACATGATGAGAAAAAAAAACAGTGTAAAATTAGCTCAGAGCACACAGAGGTGAAATGGCTCAGCAGTGAATGGGTTAAAGGCTCGGTGTTCATAATGTCTGGTAGTCTGGGCGCACTGTTACTGTTTTTCTTCAATTCAGCTGGTTTTTGGGGTTTTTTTTCTTCATTTCAAACCGTCTCTTTTTGTTTTATTACTATTTTCTCCTTTTTTAAATTAAAGTCTCTGAGAAACTCAAGAAATCCACTTCCCAAGCGGAGGAGGCAAATTCCAAATCCTCCTCCTCCTCCTCGGGCACAGACTCCTCCACCGAATTTGCCGCCGAAGCGGAGAAGATTAGGAGCAGAAAGCGGAAACGGAGGAGCAAAGCGAAGCATGCGAAGAAAAGGCGGAAAGAGTCTGCTTCGAGGGAGGAGGTCAAGGAGAGAAAGGCGCTGATCAAACACAGGTAGGTCTTAAAGCCCTCTCGATGACATCACATAAATTGTGTGGCGTGTCGGAGAGGTGGCGTTTATCTGTCGGGTCCAGTAATGAGCCGTGCGTGTGAGAAATTGTAGCGTTTTATTATCATCGCGATCCTTTCTGCGGTGTTACGTCTCCGGACATTCCGCCACAGAATTCACACTCTGGTTTGAGTTGGTCCTTGCATTCTGCTCCACTTGCGCTTCTTTTTTAGGCAGCAGATTCTGCCCCTTCTATTGACTGTCGATGCCCTAATTTCAAACCCTAAATCTGGAGTCCGAGTTTGGCCACGGCAGAACTACCTCCGATTTTAAGGCACTTGTTTTTTTTTTCCTGCGTGTTGTAACAGATCTCCGTACCCCAACCAGGTCACATCTGTCGATGACGCTGCCCCCCCCCCCCGTGTTCTCCCCAGGCAGACTCTCGTGCCTCCCTCGAGTCCACAGACGATGCTTAAGGGCAGGACACGTCGACAGGCTGCTAGCGTCCCCCAGAAATAAGACAGCACTGTATATCTGGAGGTTTTCAGGGTCAGAATGGAACCGGTTTTATTTGGGGACCGGCACAGATATTTATGCTGTCAAACATGGGTCATTTACAGATACAAAACCTCCCCTGGAAAATGTTGTGTGGGATTCCCATGTTACTGCTCTTTCTGCTTCTCTGGAGTGTAAAACCTCATAAGACTAGGACAGATAATGGGATAAACATTTGCTCGGCATTCCAAGACTAGACAGGACAATGACCATCGTTAATGGTAAAGAGATTACAGTCTAAAACGGCAGATAATGGGGCAGTGTTTGCCCCTTGACAAAGCAGATTAAGAAACTAATCGAACATAAACAGATATTAACACATTCCGGAGGGCAAGCCTATCAGCAGATAACAAGATACACATGTACCATATTGCTAGACAATAACATTATTCTTTAAAAGGCAAAAAGACACACTCCAAAGCGCAAACTGGTACCTATCAGACAATTGCTAGAAAGGGAGATATCCCTCTATGCGGCGCTGCTCACGACACTATATGTCTATACATACACGTTCCAATGCAAATATATCAACAATGGTTGCATAAACCGTTTAGTTTCTCATGATACATCATAGATTCCTATAGCATAAAAAATGGAATGTTTACTTCCACAATGGAATGGTGGTTAATGCTTCGTATACTTAAACCTTTTCTAAACGTTCATACAATGCATTACAGTCCTGCTGCAAGTGCAATATAACGGTGGCTTATACTTCGTGCAATGACGCCACCTAGTGTCCATATTTAGAACTGTCCTTCAGTATGAATTCTCATGCATATTGCAGGGAATTCCTCAAATTCAGTGAGATTGACAAACTCGTAGCACCTCCACAGATTCCAGTGTCCTCTATCTTTCTTGTACCTCCAAGAAAGAGCGTGGGATTAGGGGTGTGCGATGTATCGGCTGTATGTTATGGTCTAAAAATTAGCGCACATTTACGCAGACTTGAAAACGAGAGAAATATCAATGTGTCCTTCCTGGTGAAATCCTTTCTTAAAATATGGTCTCGAAGCTGTTGGTTAGTGAAACCACACTCCACCTTTTGGTGTTTCTTCCTCTGCTTCTGTTCTGGGTACTCACAGGTCCTGATCTCAATAAATCCATAGTAGCCCTTGCCTGGGTGCTAGGATTTTTGGTGGTGCCTTGACCAAGAATGGCTGGACGCAGGGATTACCAAAAAAAGTGTGTTTATTCACATAATGTAAACTGCATAAAAGTGGGCTTGCTAATTCATATTCTACATAACTCAGATTCCATGAACACTCTGCACACGAGAGGGCGAGGAAATAGCACTGAACATCAGGCCTGCACCTCCCAAATACATCTCTAGGCCCATGTACCCCAAGTCCAAACTGACGCACTCGTCTGTTTTTAACACATCATTTTTTGACGGGATTTTTTTCCTGCATCATTTCTATATTGAACCATAATAGTCACACGTCCGTCTATTCGGGACTGTGGGTAGCTTTTGTATTTTTCTCTATACCGGGGCTGGGAGCCACTTCTTGATGAGATAGTATGATCTCGGGGATAGTGATTGTTCCTGGTTAACCTGCTGATACGTGTCGATACATGTTGTCTCGGGATACATGTTGTCTCGGGATACCCAAAGGTTAGTAGAAGTACATGCCTAGCTATCAATCGCCACAGGTCCCACTCAGGAGGCTACGGCGATGGTAAGGCTATCAGTCCCCCAAATGTTAGTAATTGAGGAAAAAGGAATGCTGGTCTGATAACCTTGTATAAATATATACGGGGCCTCAGAGGGATCTGATAACTTTATATAAATATATATACGGGGCCTCAGAGGGATCTGATAACTTTATATAAATATATATACGGGGCCTTAGAGGGATCTGATAACTTTATATAAATATATACGGGCCTTAGAGGGGTCTGATAACTTTATATAAATATATACGGGGCCTCAGAGGGATCTGATAACTTTATATAAATATATATACGTGGCCTTAGAGGGATCTGATAACTTTATATAAAAATATACGGGCCTTAGAGGGGTCTGATAACTTTATATAAATGTATACACGCGGCCATAATGAACACTTGTTTGGAAACCTTTTCCTTAACAGGTCTATACACAGGACAAGGGGTCATCCATTTACACTGGACAAAAGGAAATTCAGCCTAAAGCATAGGAAGGGTTATTTTATGGTGAGAACAATAAAGCTGTGGAATTCTCTGCCTGTTGAGGTGGTTGGGTCAGAGTCTGTACAGACTTTTAAAAAGCGACTGGATGACTTCCTGCAGACACAGAATATTAAGGGTCATAATATTTAATATGTGGGTAAAAGCTTCTTGATCCAAGGAGAATCTGACGCCATCTGGGGGCGAGAAGGGATTTTTCCCAGTATGTTGCATATTAGCGAGCGCTTCTGACTTTTTTTTTTTATTTTTTTTTTTCTGTTTTGGATCAACAGCAGCACATGATGTGTGAAAGGCTGAACCCGATGGACACACGACTTTTTTCGGCCTATGTAACTATGGTCACACTGTAGGATGTGATAAGTTGCTTTGATCAGAGCAAGGAAAGACAACGTTTCTGCTCACTCCACTTTCTCAGCTTGATAAAGGCTCATGGAATGAGCTGAAACGTTGTCTCCTTGCTCTGATTAAAGCAGCTCATCACATCATACGGCGTGACCGGCACGTATCGGCCCAGCTGATACTTTAACATTTTTAAATCTCCTCGAATGTCATGTTTTTACGTCTCCGCAGTGAACCTTCTGAAAAAAATGTCAACACTGAAGATCTTCAAGGAAAAAGGGAGAAGCCCTTGGTGCGACCCGAGGAAATACCACCCGTTCCCGAAAATCGTTTTCTGCTGAGAAGAGACGCACCCGCTCCAAAGCCCGAATCTGAGACGTAAGTGCCAGCCACATATCTGTAATTCAGGAATATCTGGAGTTAATGCAGTGTCGAGACGGGTTTGCAGGTCCATGAAACATTGCTAAGAGATGGCCGAGTGGTGCCCAGTGGTTTATGTATACGGTTATTGATTGGACATTTCATTTCACACCCAAATCTGTTTGCTTAAAAACAAGCATGCAAAACAGAACTTGGCCCATAAGCTCCACTTCCTTTTCATGTAGGCCTGATGCTCACCCAAAGGTGAAACCATATTCTCATAAAGACATCAATCCGGTCACTGTATTGCTGTACGGTAACCCACTTCTCCTTCAACAAACTTTACTGCTGCTCTCTAGCAGCCAGGGATTTTTCAGAATACAGGGAGAGCTGTGGGATCAGTCGCTGCTGTACAGGGATAAGAGTCAGGGGGTTATAATGAGTGTAAATCTCTGTACAGTACAGATACAAGGTGTTGCTGTAATTGCCATACACAGGCATTATGCAGCACATACAGATACAAGGTGTTGCTGTAATTGCCATACACAGGCATTATGCAGCACATACAGATACAAGGTGTTGCTGTAATTGCCATACACAGGCATTATGCAGCACATACAGATACAAGGTGTTACTGTAATTGCCACACACAGGCATTATGCAGCACATACAGATACAAGGTGTTGCTGTAATTGCCATACACAGGCATTATGCAGCACATACAGATACAAGGTGTTGCTGTAATTGCCATACACGGGCATTATGCGGCACATACAGATACAAGGTGTTGCTGTAATTTTCACAGGCATTATGCGGCACATACAGATACAAGGTGTTCCTGTAATTGCCATACACAGGCATTATGCGGCACATACAGATACAAGGTGTTGCTGTAATTGCCATACACAGGCATTATGCGGCACATACAGATACAAGGTGTTGCTGTAATTGCCATACACAGGCATTATGCGGCACATATAGATACAAGGTGTTGCTGTAATTGCCATACACAGGCATTATGCAACACATACAGATACAAGGTGTTGCTGAAATTGCCATACACAGGCATTATAGAGCACATACAGATACAAGGTGTTGCTGTAATTGCCATACACAGGCATTATGCAGCACATACAGATACAAGGTGTTGCTGTAATTGCCATACACAGGCATTATGCGGCACATACAGATATTGCATTGCTAACAATCTCATTCTGATCACTACAAATCCCGATAAGCAGGAGATCTCACCATTTTATTATCTGTCTGGAGCACATTTACTGCATCTGCCTGTATGCTGATAATGCAGACCCCGTGTAAGCAGGAGATCTCGCCATTTTATTATGTCTGCTGCGCATTTACTGACACAAAAGCCCTTTTTGCCTGTATGCTGATAATACAGACCTTGTGTGACACTGTGCCAGACAAGGGACACCATCTATAGTTTATAACCTTTTATCCTAAGTGTGTAAATTGCTAGTAGAACAAATTAAAACATAAATCTAAGTCCTTTTTTATTTTTACTAGTTTTAAAGGTTAACTGTACATATATATCAAATGTAAAAAAATAAAATAAGGTTTGGACGGGAAGGTGAGGAACATTTTTTCCCCACATTCTCTGGTATCTGGGTTCCTTGTTCTATGCTGGTCCTTGTTCCTTGTTCTATCCTTGTCGCACTGCTGTGCATGGCTTATGTGTGTGATGGTTTGTATTGGGAACCAGTAAAACCTAGGAAGAAAAGATGATTAACCCCTTCACTACCACATGATTTTCTATAACACACTAGCAGGAACCAATGGTTTTATGTAAAACCGCATTATGTTATCCACACAGGGAGCGTGCTCTCCTTACAGTGCGTTTACGTGACTTACACCATATTTGACAGGTTTCCCTCTACTGGCCAAATCACGGTAATGCATTTAGGGCTGCCACGAGTCTCTTAAAGACGACACAGAAGTCCCAGTAATTCCGCGAGCCCCAGTACATCCGCCGTCATGCCCGGTGTACTGGAACTCTACATTCTGGAGCCTATTTGCAAATGAACTTTGTTTGCGTTCCTTCAGAATTACTCCAGAACATGTTAACGTGATCTCCGGCACCTGGAGATGCTTTTGAAGATTGTTAACCCTATTGTGGTTTTAAAGGGTTAAAGTACACGAGTCCTGGATAATCTTATCCCTTAGAATTTTAATAAAGATCCTGAGGCGAGTATTTGCTTTCCCTTCTTTTACAATCTCCTCACAGCAGCAGCAAAAAAGACACATAAACGCCAACAACGAAATATCTGCATAGCAACAGGGAACACCGCCAAAACATCCCACCAGTCCAACTATAGCATCTTTATCTGTGTGCTTCCTCTTTCTTTTGCTGCTCCTCACAGGATCACCAGCCGATCATTGCCTTCCTTAAGGTTTACTTTTTTTTTACTTTCTGTTACATAGAAAACCCTTGAATGTAGAACCTGCCGAAAATGACAAGAAGAAAACGTCACTTTCAAAATCCGGGAGAAAAATCAAGGGTCGAGGCACCATAGTAGGTTTTTTTTTTTATTTACTTTATTTCATAGAACCAGTGTGTTATTCATTAACCTCCAAATTGCACCGAACGGTGAATTTCAGGGCAATTTGTCTTTTCATAAAGCTGTCATTTTGCCAAATACAGGTGAATTCACAGTGAAATACGGTGCATTTTGGAAGCACCCAAATTGTCCCGGAGACAACTAATGATTAGTTTATTCACAGAATGCCGAATTGCACCAAAATTTCGGCAAAATGCCCTGATTTTTGGTGATTCAACTTGACAGGTTTGAACAGGCGAATCCCAGAGGTTTCAATGTAATATTTTTTTATTTTTAAGACCATTTTTTATTTTTAACTTTTACAAAACTCCCTTTTTATAGTTAAAATTTTCAAACACCGTTTTTTTTTTGGGTTTAAAGACTTTTCTATTATTTTGTAGCAGACTTTTTTTTTTTTTTTTTTAAGGATATTATTTATTACTTAGAAACACTTTATAAATTAAATCGATAAAATATTTTACCAGGAAGGATACTTTGAGACTTCTCTCGTTTTCAGTATGTCCTGGGTGCAACAACATTGAACATTTTAATCTCCTATTAGGTGAATCAGAGACTTCCTTTCCTTTTCTTTTTTTTTCCCCTTTGGAATTTGCTTTTCGCCGGAGTCCGATAACTGCTTCGGCAGCTAAATTTTCGGCAAAAAGGGATGAACATTTGATAGTGAATTCAGATCGTTATAGACAGACTGAAAAGAAAAAAAGCAGTCACTCGCTAAATAGAGCGCTTGGTACAAATAAAACACATTTTATTTCCACAAATAAGCAGGAAAATACGTGATTGAACTAGAAAAAAAACCAAGCAAAAAAAGAAAATTTATAGAGCTGAATGATAATCCTGCTAGCGTCCCAATATACATAAAATGGACGACTTAGCCAGGGAAAGTGAAAATAAGTAAGGGTTCAACATAGAGACAGGAGCCCAAAAAAAACCTAAAACTCCTAATTTCTGGCCCTAAATCTCTAAGATTTCTAAACTTTCACCAACAGACCAATACATCACAAGGCTCATAGTTATTCATAAGGGGCTGTTCGAGCGGGTATAACCACCCTCTAAATCAGCGTTTCCCACACCTGTCCTCACGACCCACCGACAGGCCAGGTTTGCAGGATATGATTTGCTGCTCAGTGATTGCAGGATTCCCAAGGGGAAATTAACACCTGGCCTGTTAGAGGGACCTGAGGACAGGTTTGGGGAATACTGCTCTAAATCATGAAGTACAAATGAAATCATAAAAAAGACTAGGGCTTAAACGACTAATAGATAACGAAAATAGTAGGACTATTTTCATTATCGACTAGTCGGTTGACGATTTAATCGGTTTGTGTACAGCACACACTGTTCAGAGTCAGACTGAGTTAAACGTTAAAAACCTCAGACTCTGCTTCGGAGCTGAATGTAGAAGACGCACCGCTGCTTTACGCTGTATGATTTAGTTCTAGGGTTATGTCAGACCTAACTAGTTTGTTTTTATTCAGTTTACAACTGTAGCAGCATTCTAGCACAAACCCTGGATACTGTCACTGGGTGTGGGCGCTGTAACACTGGTCTTTTATCCTTTCTTGAAGCTGGAGTCCTGTGCCTCCACCCCAACCTGCCTGTCACCCTGCTTGACAGGCAGGTTGGGGTGGAGGCACAGGACTCCAGTTGCCATTCTCTCCCTTTTGGTCCAGTCCCTTCCCACAAACTCCCTCCCACACTCAGGTCCTATCTTTTGCAAAATCCCACTCCCTCTCACACCCTGGTAAAATCCCTTGCCAAACCTCACTCCCTTCCACCTCCGGACCCTCCTCCCGATCAGTTTTCTCATGAAATTATTGTAAAGGGACGCTCTGCGCACCCTGACCACTTTAGCTTATTACAGAGGTCCGTCTGTGTGGAGTGCCCCCCCCCACCCATCTCACCCTGCTTTCGTGCTGACATCATGTCTGAGCGCTTGTAGCAGCGTTTGGGGAGAAAGAAGACATGGTCTTAAGCTGCGTACGCAGCCTCAATCCATCATCTTGTGTGCGAAAAGTACGGAATTTGCGTATGTACGTATGAAAGTAATATACGCTACGCAAATTACTTACGAAAAAAGGAGGGGGGCAGGCGGTGATTTTTTTTCTCTTTTTTTACATGATTCCTTTTTATGTAAAAAAATATATATATTTTTTAATCCGATGAATCGATTATGCAAGTAATGGTTAGTTGCCGCCCTAAACCAGACGGTGAACTGTTAACGGTGATAGGACGAATCACTTTTAAGCGCCCAAGGGCTGGTATGTGATCAGTGATTCCCCTTGAGGGAAAAGCGCTAGATTTCCCATCCAATGACTGTGTAGCACCTTATTCCCAGGTCGGGGTTAGGATCGGCACCTGGCGAGGGGATCAGTGGAATTTTGGTGTTTTTGATACGTTGCGTTCTGTGCAGATTAGCTTTCCTTTTTTTTCCATGGATGTTTAAGTCTTACTTTGCTCCCCTCCAGCGATACCACACGCCGCCTCGATCGCGGTCCCGGTCCGAGTCGGAGGATGACGATGGGAGCAGTGAAACGCCTCCTCACTGGAAAGCGGAAATGCAAAGGCTGCGGACGTACAAACCGCCCTCCGGGGAGAAATGGAGCAAAGGAGATAAGTAAGGCAGTAAACATGTCCTCAGCTAGAGCTGGAAAGAACGTGTGCCCGAAGTGAACAAAAATATGCGGGTTTTTGGGAGAAGCCGGTTGGATTCTTTAAATATGTTTGAGAAAAGTCGCTGCGGAACCTCTTTGGTCAATCAGTTAGAACCTTCCCTCCCGGCTCATTACAGGGCAGCAAGTCACTCGCTGGTGCCGCGCAGCGTGTTCCTTGTTGGTGCCGGGCAGCTTGTCCCAGTGCATCTCTCACTAGCGCTGAGGGACCCGTGGCTGCGCCGGAAGATTGCCAGAATGGTAGAGGACGCGTAAGGAGTGTGAGTTTTAACGAAAGACACTGAAAACCAAGGATTTGGTGTTTTTGGATCATCGCTAAAACTCCCATTTGGAATTCCAGGCGCTCCGTGTATGTAATTTATATGGAGGAGGAGGAAATATACAGATTACTTTCTGCTCCTCATTTGTCAGCCCTCCTTTGTCAGCCCTCCTTTGTCTGTGCTTTTTTTTTCCTGCATGCTATGAAGTCTACATAGCGCAGGGCAGCACCTTTCATGTACAGCCTATCTGCTTGTAGGAATTCATGGTCAGGAAACCACAGAACTGGCAACACCAGAATTCAGGCATGGGGAGGAATGAGTTAATGTGACAGAAAGAGGGGACGGCCATGTTGCTCTCCCTATCTCCATTCACAAACATACACTGGGCTGCCACACAATACACTCACGTGTCCACAATACTGCAGGCACATTGAGCGTTCATAGTGTTTGGCAGCATTTGTGGTGGTGTGTCTTGGCCTGAGGCTGAAGACATCTATTCTAATCAGGACTAAGTGTTTTTATTTCTCTCCTCCTGATAGGTTGAACGATCGTTCTAATAAATGGGATGACGGCAAGGCTTCACCAGGGTCAAGTTCATGGTCACATGACGGCTACCAGTCTGATGCAAACAAGGAGCGAGCGTCCCTCTCGAAAACACGCAAAAAGGACAAAAAGATTAAACATAAAAAGAAAGCCAAAAAGGTGAAGCATTCCAAGAAAGCTAAAGTATCGAAGAAGAGCAATTCTTCCTTGCCCAAGGCTGAGACGGATTGTCCTTCAAGCAAGAAACAAACTACCTCCAAAGAAGCAACGAAGGGGCCTTTATCTGTGTCGTCCAGGGAATCTTCCAAAAAGGACTGGTCTCGGTCAGACAAAGGGACTCGCTCCTCCTCGCATTCCAGCAGAGACTCGCGCTTGGCTTCCAGGTCTCAAACAAGGTCCTATTCGCGAGACGATTCAAAATCCCGGTCGGCTTCCAAATACTCCTCTCGTTCTAGAAGCTATTCCAGAAGCAGGTCCAGGAGCTATTCCAGGAGCAGGTCCAGGAGTCGTTCGCGAAGCAGATCTAGGTCGAGGGGGGGGAGGAGGAGGAGGAGGAGATCGAGGTCTCGATCAAGGTCACATTCGCGCTCCTCTTCTCCTCCCAAGTCCAAACATTCAAGAAAGATCTCTCATCCTCAAAACAAGACCAGTATCGATCCGCAGCCGGTAAAGCCCGCAGCAGCACATCAGGTGGACAAATCCAAAGGGCCGTTTGTAGTTGCTGAAAATATGCCAGTGCTTCCCTTAAGTGACAGCCCCCCACCTTCAAGGTGGAAGCCTGGCCAGAAACCCTGGAAACCATCGTATGAACGTATACAGGACATTAAGGCAGGGACCACCAATCCCGCTCCTATGCAGACTAGACCTCCCGAGGGAGACAAGATGTCCGATTCTTACCGAAAGCAGAAAGACAATTCAGATAGTGAAAGCAGTGCTTATTCAGCTACAAGTTCAGGCCGTCGCCCCAATTCGAAGCTTCGGTCTTCCAGAAGTCGATCGTTCAGTCGGTCTTACAGTCGATCAAGGAGTCGTAGTACCACAAACTCCAGGGCCGAGCTCTACTCTGATTCGTCCTCCCGCGATCGATCGTCCTCTCGCGATTCACATTCTGAAAGGAGTCGCACACAGAAGAACTCTTCCATGGAGAAAAACGGTCAGTCCAAACCAAAAGGCCAATCTGAGGTGGAACATCAAGAGGAAGAGGGTAAAGGCAAGGTGTGTGGCTCACCAAAAAGCATAGGCAGCCACTCCTCCTCTGATCATAAAAACGAGACGTCTGAAAGAACAGGGAAGGGTTCAAACGGCGTCGAAGACACTCAAGCAGACTACACCAGCGAACCGGAAGCAACCCAACAGAACCAATCGCCTGAACAAGACGCCGACAAGTTGCACGCCATACTTTCAGAAATAAAAGAGCTGATTGGCGGCCAAGACGTGAAAAGTACACCGTTGAGTTCGGAAGATAAAGCGCCAGCTCCTGGCGTAACAACGGTCGCGTTGGAGAGCAGTAACGCCACAGGGGACGCCAATGCGTCTTCTGGGAAAGAGGAAGGTGAGGCCAGCACAGAATCAGACACCGAAGCGGCAAACCAGTCCAAGTCAATGGTTTCTGAAGCCCTGTCGACCAGGGCGTCCGATGAGAATGCTGAAAATCAAAGCCGATCTCCATCCTCGGGGGAATCGAGCCAGGAGAACGTCAAAGGTAAATCGAAGAAGCATAAACGCCGCTCCGGCAAGAAGAAGAGGACCAAGGACAAATCCAAGAGGAAGAAGCAGAAAAAGCACAAGGTTCAGAAAAGAAAACCAGTGATTCACTGGCAGCCTCCTCTGGAGTATGATGAAGAGGAGGAGGAGGAAGAGGCAATGACCAAAAAGCCCAGTAACGCGACTGAAAAGCAAAATCTGGAGAAAAAGAAGGAAGGTAGTCCCTCATACAAGAGCAGCAAGAAGGACCCTGCTGTCCTGCTCAATGAGAAAATACGCACACAAGAACTTAAAAATCTAACGGTCGTGCCATGTCCCATTAAACCTGAGAAGAGTGAACCTACGCCAAGCCTACCTAAACACACCACTGGGAAAACTGCTCAAGGTCCTGATGATGGCAAGTCCATTTCACACCCTCTCTCGTTAAAGCCGTTGAAGTTGGAACCACCTTCCCCAGTGACTTCTGTGGGTGAGAAGTCTGAGAATTCCAGTCTACCGCCTACGGTGCCCGTGTCTGTTGCAATAGAAAATACACCCATCAGGATTGAGAAGACCTCCAGTCCTCAACCCACGGCGGTCAACCCAGCTCAGCCGGAAAAGGCCAGTGCCGGGATTTCCGACTCTACGATGGTGGACAACAAGTGGAAACCGGTGCAGGGACACGGTATGCTGCAAATGCTGAAATCCACACCATCCACGCCAGCAATCCCCACGGTGGAACCGGAGAAAAAGCCCCAGGGTCTGCGGATAGAGATAAAGAGCAAGAACAAGGTGAGACCCGGATCCCTCTTCGATGAGGTCCGTAAAACAGCCCGGCTGAACCAGAGACCTAGGAACCAGGAAAACTCTAGCGATGAAGAGCCTACGAGCCACGATGAGAAAAGCCCAGCCAGTTCTCGGAGTAAGTCGCGGTCGGCTTCGAGCTGTGGATCCAGGACTCATTCTTACAGCAGGTCCAGGAGTGGATCTCGTTCCTACAGCTCTTCGTCCAGGTATGAAACCAAACATTTAAGTCTTGGGTTATCATACTTTACTTTTTCTTGGAAAACATAATGACAAATCATATCTAGCTTTATTGAGAATATATATGTGTATATATATATATGTATATGTGAGCATCTGATGATGGTGCCTCGGAGGAAACCGTAAATGACCCAACTTAATTATTTTTTTATATTTAAAAAAACAGAAGCAGAAGAAAAACACAAAGTACAATGCTGAATGTTACATGACGTTATGATAGTGCGTTTAAAATGTCAGAATCCACATTGAGCCCTTCTTTTATGGTGTTAAAATTGTGATCATTTTCTTTTCGAATGTCTTACATTCTCGAGGGTCTTTACCATTTCCTTTTAGAGGATTTTAATCCTGAGGTTTTGGATGGAGCGGCCGGTCAGATTAAAGTGATGTCCCACCAGGCGTGTCCATCGCCAAGCCTCTACTGTGCATGGTGTGGGCGTGCTGCAGCGGTTGGCTGCGTGCGCACACAGCTACCCAAACAGTGATACAGCGGAGTGTCGAATGCGTGCACACCCAGCGTACACCCATTCGACACTCCGCCGTATTACTGTTTGGGCGGTTGGATGCGCGTGCAGCTGGGTGCGCACACAGCCAACCGCCGCAGCACGCCCACAGTGTGCTTGGGCAGTTGGATGCATCCCCGTTCAGCCTCTGCCATGCACAATACCACTCTGCCAGCCGTATTACCAGTCTGCCATGCATATTACCAGTCTGCCAGCCGTATTACCAGTCTGCCATGCACAATACCAGTCTGCCATGCACAATACCAGTCTGCCATGCACATTTCCAGTCTGCCATGCACATTTCCAGTCTGCCATGCACATTTCCAGTCTGCCATGCACAATACCAGTCTGCCAGGAACGACGTGCCATTATATATACGCATAAAGTAAATATACGCATAATGTATACGCTACAAAAAATGCCCGCCCAACACAATCTAAGGGGCCCCATGAGCTTACAATCTAAGGAGCCCCATGAGTTTACAATCTAAGGGGCCCCATGAGTTTACAATCTAAGGGGCCCCATGAGTTTACAATCTAAGGGGCCCCATGAGCTTACAATCTAAGGGGCCCCATGAGCTTACAATCTAAGGGGCCCCATGAGCTTACAATCTAAGGGGCCCCATGAGCTTACAATCTAAGGGGCCCCATGAGCTTACAATCTAAGGGGCCCCATGAGCTTACAATCTAAGGGATCCTGTTCCTGTGAGTTTACAATCGAAGAGGGTCCTGTTCCCGTGAGTTTACAATCGAAGAGGGAAGAGGAATCTGCTCTGTCAGCTGTGCGCGCACCCATCACAGCTGCTCAGTTGGCCCTCCTGTTGCGGATGGGATGGCGATGGACGCGTTACAAACGCATTTATATAGAGAGATACTCTTGGATAGGGCATTGAAAAAAAAATATGTGGACATGAATTCTGAGCTGGCGACTACAACAATAGACTGCCCTCTGGGCAGGCTTTCCACCTAGTAGGCCCATAAAGCCACACAGATAAGCATCATGGTGAACATCTGATGATGGTGATCTACTAATCAATACTGCTTTATATTCATATATATGGAAGTGGCAAATTTTTGTTTGTCGTGCATATTCTTTTATTTACATGATTTGAAGTTTGGTCTTGTACATCTATCGTTTATTCTAATGATGCACCGAAATTAAAATTTTGGACCGATACCAATGACGGAACTCGGCCGAAAAAATGGAGACAGAAAATCAGTCATCCGAACCCGGGCCTGGAGGCCCAGCCGAGCCGGGGGCTCCAGAGCCCGGGATTGGATGATTTGATTGGGGGACGTGACCCCCTACATTCCAATATTTACCTACATTCACATCCCATACTAGGCTACATTCACAAATTTCGGCCTCCAAACTCCTCCAGCGGTCTCCAACACAGTCCTTCTTCACGCTCCCCTTGCGCGCGCAGCACGCGTCAGAGGAGCTGGTTGGGGGATGACGTCACAGGCCGGAAGCCTTTGACTCGCAGAGTCACACAGATAATGTCGGCGGCCGAAATTTCGGTGCATCCCTAGTTTTTTCACACAGTGTCACTATTGGTTTGGGCTTTGTTTCTATTTGCCGCTCTATTCCTATTCGTGTTGCCCAGCGGGTTTATCTCTGTATTAGTGAATCGGTACGCGGTGAAACCCCCTTTGCTCTGTCTCGGTAACTTAATGCCGACTTACCTCGCCACAGGTCGAGAAGCTACACGAGAAGCCGAAGCAGGCGATCTTCCCGGCGGTACAGAACGCGGAGCCGTAGCCGGTCTTGCAGAAGTTACAGGTGCGTTGATAGTAGCAGGCGTATGGCATGATGTTGGACCTCTTAATGCGCCACAGCCACGTCTGAAGGATTCCAAACAGCTGTGCGCGCAAACCAGTTAAGCGTGGCCCATGCGGACAAGAGCCGGCACATGAAGCGGTGTAAGCTGGAGCCACACTGAGCTTATGTAACAAACTACTGCACTGGGAACAGGAAGATGCCGTGGAACTGCAATTCCCATCATGCATGGCTGCCTGTTGGCATTGCAGTTCTACAAGCTGGCACTGGGTCCTAAAACTGATCCTCAACAGCTCATGTAGAGCTTCTTCTAGTTGTTGCCCTATGTGAATATGATCGGGTTAATAGAAGTGCAAAGGTTATACAGGCCGTTGCTCTGTATTGCACATTTCAAAAAGTGTTTTTTTTCTCTCTTCCCCCCCCCCCCTCATTAGTCGAACCCACAGTAGAAGCCGATCAAGAAGTGGCCATCGAAGAAGATCCAGGTATGGGACATCTTAATTTCAGACCTGTTTCTCTATTCCACATATATTTCAATGGGAGGTTTACTCAAACTAAATAACTTATGATTTTCCTGTTTCATGATGGAAAGTTAGAATTTTAATAAAGACTGAGAGGCGAGAATTTGCATAATGTGACATGATCACCTTTCAGCATTTTACCACATATACCACAAGGATGCCTCCATTCGCATAATATTATGGGTATAATATTAAGGTGGCATACATGCCCGAAGAACCACTATATCCAGATACAGAGCCAGTAAAGAGCCGCTATATCCAGAGCATACAGAGTCAGACCAGTAAAGAACCACTATATCCAGATGCAGAGCAGTAAAGAGCCGCTATATCCAGATACAGAGCCAGTAAGAGCCGCTATATCCAGATGCAGAGTCAGTAAAGAGCCGCTATATCCAGATACAGAGACAGCAGTAAAGAGCCGCTAGCCATCCAGATGCAGAGTCAGTAAAGAGCCGCTAGCTATATCAGAGTAAAGAGAGCTATCCAGATACAGCACGAGCAAAGAGCCGCTAAGATCCAGATACAGAGTCAGTAAAAGAGCCACTATATCCAGATGCAGAGCCGCGAGTCAGTAAAGAGCCGCTATATCCAGATACAGCAGAGCCAGTAAAGTAAAGCCGCTATATCCAGATACAGAGACAGTAAAGAGCCGCTATATCCAGATACAGAGTCAGTAAAGAGCCGCTATATCCAGATACAGAGTCAGTAAAGAGCGCTATATCCAGATACAGTAAAGAGCCGCTATATCCAGATACAGAGTCAGTAAAGACCATAATCCAGATGCCAGAGTCAGAGTAAGAGACGCGTATATCCAGATACAGAGTAAAGAGCAGCAGTAAGCCGCTATATCCAGATGCAGAGTCCAGAGCAGAGCATAGAGACCTATATCCAGATAGCAGAGTCAGTAAAGAGCCGCTATCCATCAGTATACAGAGCATCAGTAAAGAGCCGCTATATCCAGATACAGAGCCAGTAAAGAGCCGCTATATCCAGATGCAGAGTCAGTAAAGAGCCGCTATCCAGATACAGAGACAGTAAAGAGCCGCTATATCCAGATACAGAGTCAGTAAAGAGCCGCTATATCCAGATACAGAGTCAGTAAAGAGCCGCTATATCCAGATACAGAGACAGTAAAGAGCCGCTATATCCAGATACAGAGTCAGTAAAGAGCCGCTATATCCAGATACAGAGTCAGTAAAGAGCCGCTATATCCAGATACAGAGCCAGTAAAGAGCCGCTATATCCAGATACAGAGCCAGTAAAGAGCCGCTATATCCTGATAGTCAGTAAAGAGCCTCTATATCCAGATACAGAGTCAGTAAAGAGCCGCTATATCCAGATACAGAGTCAGTAAAGAGCCGCTATATCCAGATACAGAGACAGTAAAGAGCCGCTATATCCAGATACAGAGTCAGTAAAGTGCCGCTATATCCAGATACAGAGACAGTAAAGAGCCGCTATATCCAGATACAGAGACAGTAAAGAGCCGCTATATCCAGATACAGAGTCAGTAAAGAGCCGCTATATCCAGATACAGAGTCAGTAAAGAGCCGCTATATCCAGATACAGAGTCAGTAAAGAGCCGCTATATCCAGATAGAGTCAGTAAAGAGCCGCTATATCCAGATACAGAGTCAGTAAAGAGCCGCTATATCCAGATACAGAGTCAGTAAAGAGCCGCTATATCCAGATAGAGTCAGTAAAGAGCCGCTATATCCAGATACAGTCAGTAAAGAGCGCTATATCCAGATACAGAGTCAGTAAAGAGCCGCTATATCCAGATACAGAGTCAGTAAAGAGCCGCTATATCCAGATACAGAGTCAGTAAAGAGCCGCTATATCCAGATACAGAGTCAGTAAAGAGCCGCTATATCCAGATACAGAGTCAGTAAAGAGCCGCTATATCCAGATACAGAGTCAGTAAAGAGCCGCTATATCCAGATACAGAGTCAGTAAAGAGCCGCTATATCCAGATACAGAGTCAGTAAAGAGCCGCTATATCCAGATACAGAGTCAGTAAAGAGCCGCTATATCCAGATACAGAGTCAGTAAAGAGCCGCTATATCCAGATACAGTCAGTAAAGAGCCGCTATATCCAGATACAGAGTCAGTAAAGAGCCGCTATATCCAGATACAGAGTCAGTAAAGAGCCGCTATATCCAGATACAGAGCCAATAAAGAGCCGCTATATCCAGATACAGAGTCAGTAAAGAGCCGCTATATCTAGATACAGAGTCAGTAAAGAGCCGCTATATCCAGATACAGTGTCAGGCGTTTGTGCTGGTCACTTTCTGCCGTCACATTATATATTTGCGTTGTATAAATGTCATCAGGTGTGATTGTGTTTGATTTAATTTATTAACCCCTTGTTGCAGGAGCAGATCAGTCACATATGACAGTTTTCACAGCAGAAGTCGTAGCCGCAGCCCGCGCCGCCACAGGTCCCGTAGTTATGACAGGCGCTCCAGGTATATAATATACTGTATCCCTTGCTGTATAGTGCATTTTACCCGCCTCTTTATTACGCAGGGTTGTGCAGTGTGGCTGATTGGACTAGACGCGCCCCCCCCCCCCCCATAGTCTGCACGAGGACGACCAATTGTTTTCTAAACCTGCAGCTTCAGATGTCGTTTTGATATTGAGAAAAAATTAAACAGTTTCATCACCAGATGCACCGTACGACACAGCGAGGGGGTCTGGATACTTCCTGAATGCACGTCATATAAACTGATTTGGGAGGTCCCCCCCATGCTGCCCGTCCAGTAACTCCATGCTTTCTGTCCCTTCTCGCAGCAGGAGCCGGAGGTCCTACTCGTCGTACAGCGGCAGCGATCGCAGCTACAGTCGTCACCGGCGCCGAAGTGGAAGAAGTTAACCGGCTCATGTCTGTTTCTGTTTTGGGTCATTTTATTTTATGTGACAGCAGCAAGTGCAGTGTCCTAGAAGTATTCACACACGCCCACTGACGCCATGTCCTTATTTCTGTGGCCTTTTATTTTACTGACAGTCACGGGATTCAAGCCGCAGCGTCTGTACAGCCTGTATGACGCACCTTTTAGATTATAATCCTGTTTTATTATTATTTTAATTTTCAATATTTGTCCCCAGTGTCTCCTTTAAATTGGTTTGTGAAACACATCACTAGGAGCCTTTATCATTTGTAGAACAGGGATGTATCGACGGTTTCTGCTACTGTAATCTGACGAACTACCCCTTCCTGTGGGCTGTCTCCTCCCCTTCCTGTGGGCTGTCTCCTCCCCTTCCTGTGGGCTGTCCTTTCTGCCCGCGGCCTTCTTCCAGCATCACATTGCTCCCCCCCCCCCTTTTCTTTGCCCCTCTGTGTATCTGCCCCCTCCAGCCACTGCATTTCTGGTTATTGTCCCCCTGGGCTTCGTCATTTTCCTTCTTGCATGAATATCAAATAATATGAAAATGAATTTACAGGTTTAGTCTCCTTTTATACGATGTGCTGCGAGCAGACATGGTGGGGATTTTGCATATAGTAATGAGGATATCTTGGTGATGGACACAAGTCTAAACACGTTGTTCATTTGTTTCCTGCACAGCCCGAAATGACATTTTATACTGGGTTTTCCCCTCCATCACGCGGTGTCGGCGGCAGGATGTTCCACGCGGTGTCAGCTGTGGGATGTTCCACGCGGTGTCAGCTGTGGGATGTTCCACGCGGTGTCGGCTGTGGGATGTTCCACGCGGTGTCGGCTGTGGGATGTTCCACGCGGTGCCAGCGGCGGCATGTTCCACGCGGTGCCAGCGGCGGCATGTTCCACGCGGTGCCAGCGGCGGCATGTTCCACGCGGTGCCAGCGGCGGCATGTTCCACGCGGTGCCAGCTTCGTCATGTCGGTGAGATGTTCCATGCGGTGGGATGTTCCACGCGGTGCCAGCGGCGGGATGTTGCTCTTTCGGCGTCATGTCGGTGAGATGTTCCATGCGGTGGGATGTTCCACGCGGTGCCAGCGGCGGGATGTTGCTCTTTCGGCGTCATGTCGATGAGATGTTCCATGCGGTGGGATGTTCCACGCGGTGCCAGCGGCGGGATGTTGCTCTTTCGGTGTCATGTCGGTGAGATGTTCCATGCGGTGGGATGTTCCTCTTTCGGCGTCATGTCGGTGAGATGTTCCACGCGGTGGGATGTTCCACGCGGTGCCAGCGGTGGGATGTTCCTCTTTCGGTGTCATGTCGGTGAGATGTTCCATGCGGTGGGATGTTCCTCTTTCGGCGTCATGTCGGTGAGATGTTCCACGCGGTGGGATGTTCCACACGGTGCCAGCGGCGGGATGTTCCTCTTTCGGCGTCATGTCGGCGATTTAAGTTTTTCAGATTTTGGAGAGTTTCGAGGTAAGAGACACTCAACCTGTACAAGCTTTTTAAGTCTCGCGTAATACAAGCTTCTTCCTGAAAGCCGGCGTCTCTCGTGCGTAAACGCTGTTTATGCTCAGTTTTATAGAAAAAAGGGCGATCTGAAAAGGAAAATAAAAAGGCTGTGTAAGTGTGCGGCGCGCGGGGAGGTGACGCGCGGGGAGTTATTTTTATGCTCGTGTTCACTAGAAGGGATTGTGTTCACCCCGTTTCAGACGAACGCTTCTGTCTGTTTTATGTTTGTTGTAAAATGTTTTCTTTTTTTCTTTAAAGTGTAGAAATAATAAGTAAAAGATTATTTTGTACCTGCGTCTCCCCTCCCCCTCCTTCTGTGACGCTCCTCCTCCTTCTGTGACGCTCCTCCTCCTTCTGTGACGCTCGGCTCCTCCTCCTTCTGTGACGCTCCTCCTCCTTCTGTGACGCTCGGCTCCTCCTCCTTCTGTGACGCTCGGCTCCTCCTCCTTCTGTGACGCTCGGCTCCTCCTCCTTCTGTGACGCTCGGCTCCTCCTCCTTCTGTGACGCTCGGCTCCTCCTCCTTCTGTGACGCTCTGCTCCTCCTCCTTCTGTGACGCTCGGCTCCTCCTCCTTCTGTGACGCTCGGCTCCTCCTCCTTCTGTGACGCGCGGCTCCTCTTCCTTCTGTGACACTCGGCTCCTCGTGCTCCGAACAACCTGTTACACACATGGAGACGCGCTAGGCTCACACTCGGTTAGATTTATTTTCGTCCGCCGGATGTAAAATGCTATATTTTTATGTGTAGGAAGGCAGAGGTTTGGATTGGCTCATTCGATCACATGGTGTAAGGTCTGGTACCGGCTGAGCAGGATCGCGAGTCCAGTGCGTGGCAGCAGTGCGTGCACACCGGGTGGAGGCGGATTGCAGGATATACACAGACTGAAGACACGGGGGGGGGGGGCGCGCTGACTTGGATACTAGTGGGAGGTGTAGTCTTTATGTATTGACCACATCAGGAACACTGGAGACACAACGAGACTCGGTAGAGGTTTCCAGCCCCCCCGCCCGCCGCCGGCCACATCCTGCTCAGCGGTAGAGGTTTCCAGCCATCCCGCCCGCCGCCGGCCACATCCTGCTCAGCGGTAAAGGTTTCCAGCCCGCCCGCCGCCGGCCACATCCTGCTCAGCGGTAAAGGTTTCCAGCCCGCCCGCGCCGGCCACATCCTGCTCAGCGGTAAGGTTTTCCCGCCCGCCGCTGGCCACATCCTGCTCAGCGGTAAAGGTTTCCAGCCCCCCCTGCCCGCCACATCCTGCTCAGCGGTAGAGGTTTCCAGCCCCCCCGCCCGCCACATCCTGCTCAGCGGTAAAGGTTTCCAGCCCTCCGCCCGCCGCGGCCACATCCTGCTCGGCGGTAGAGGTTTCCAGCCCCCCCCCGCCCGCCACATCCTGCTCAGCGGTAAAGGTTTCCAGCCCCCCCCCGCCGGCCACATCCTGCTCAGCGGTAAAGGTTTCCAGCCCGCCCGCCGCCGGCCACATCCTGCTCAGCGGTAAAGGTTTCCAGCCCGCCCGCCGCCGGCCACATCCTGGCTCAGCGGTAAAGGTTTCCGCCCGCCGCTGGCCACATCCTGCTCAGCGGTAAAGGTTTCCAGCCCCCCCTGCCCGCCACATCCTGCTCAGCGGTAGAGGTTTCCAGCCCCCCCCGCCCGCCACATCCTGCTCAGCGGTAAAGGTTTCCAGCCCTCCCGCCCGCCGCCGGCCACATCCTGCTCGGCGGTAGAGGTTTCCAGCCCCCCCCGCCCGCCACATCCTGCTCAGCGGTAAAGGTTTTCCAGCCCCCCCCGCCCGCCACATTCCTGCTCAGCGGTAAAGGTTTCCAGCGTCCGCCCGCCACATCCTGCTCAGCGGTATAAAGGTTTCCAGCCCCCCCCCCCGCCCGCCACATCCTGCTCAGCGGTAAAGGTTTCCCGCCCGCCGCCGGCCACATCCTGCTCAGCGGTAAAGGTTTCCAGCCCCCCCGCCCGCCACATCCTGCTCAGCGGTAAAGGTTTCCAGCCCCGCCGCCGGCCACATCCTGCTCAGCGGTAAAGGTTTCCAGCCCCCCCGCCCGCCACATCCCTTCAGCGGTAAAGGTTTCCAGCCCCGCCGCCGGCCACATCCTGCTCAGCGGTAAAGGTTTCCCGCCGCCCGCCGCCGCCACATCCTGCTCAGCGGTAAGGTTTCCAGCCGCCCCGCCCGCCACATCCTGCTCAGCGGTAAAGGTTTCCAACCCCGCCGCCGGCCACATCCTGCTCAGCGGTAAAGGTTTCCAGCCCCGCCGCCGGCCACATCCTGCTCAGCGGTAGAGGTTTCCAGCCCCCCCGCCCACCGCCGGCCACATCCTGTTCAGCGGTAAAGGTTTCCAGCCCGCCCGCCGCCGGCCACATCCTGTTCAGCGGTAAAGGTTTCCAGCCCGCCCGCCGCCGGCCACATCCTGTTCAGCGGTAAAGGTTTCCAGCCCCGCCGCCGGCCACATCCTGCTCAGCGGTAGAGGTTTCCAGCCCCCCCGCCCGCCGCCGGCCACATCCTGTTCAGCGGTAAAGGTTTCCAGCCGCCCCGCCGCCGGCCACATCCTGTTCAGCGGTAAAGGTTTCCGCCCGCCGCCGGCCACATCCTGCTCAGCGGTAGAGGTTTCCAGCCCCCCCCCCCCCCCGCCACATCCTGCTCAGCGGTAAAGGTTTCCAGCCCCGCCCGCCACATCACCTGCTCAGCGGTAAAGGTTTCCAGCCCCGCCGCCGGCCACATCCTGCTCAGCGGTAGAGTTTTCCAGCCCCGCCGCCGGCCACATCCTGCTCAGCGGTCGAGGTTTCCAGCCCCCCCGCCCGCCGCCGGCCACATCCTGCTCAGCGGTAAAGGTTTCCAGCCCTCCCGCCCGCCGCCGGCAACATCCTGCTCAGCGGTAAAGGTTTCCAGCCCGCCGCCGGCCACATCCTGCTCAGCGTAGAGGTTTCCAGCCCTCCCGCCCCGCCGGCCGCCACATCCTGCTCAGCGGTAAAGGTTTCCAGCCCCCCCCGCCCGCCACATCCTGCTCAGCGGTAAAGGTTTCCCGCCCGCCGCCGGCCACATCCTGCTCAGCGGTAAAGGTTTCCAGCCCCGCCGCCGGCCACATCCTGCTCAGCGGTAGAGGTTTCCAGCCCTCCGCCCGCCGCCGGCCACATCCTGCTCAGCGGTAAAGGTTTCCAGCCCGCCCGCCGCCGGCCACATCCTGCTCAGCGGTAAAGGTTTCCCGCCCGCCGCCGGCCACATCCTGCTCAGCGGTAGAGGTTTCCAGCCCCCCCCGCCCGCCACATCCTGCTCAGCGGTAAAGGTTTCCAGCCCCCCCCGCCCGCCACATCCTGCTCAGCGGTAAAGGTTTCCAGCCCCCCCGCCGCCGGCACATCCTGCTCAGCGGTAAAGGTTCCAGCCCCCCCCCGCCCGCCACATCCTGCTCAGCGGTAAAGGTTTCCAGCCCCCCCCGCCCGCCACATCCTGCTCAGCGGTAAAGGTTTCCCGCCCGCCGCCGGCCACATCCTGCTCAGCGGTAAAGGTTTCCAGCCCCGGCGCCGGCCACATCCTGCTCAGCGGTAGAGGTTTCCAGCCCGCCGCCGGCCACATCCTGTTCAGCGGTAAAGGTTTCCCGCCCGCCGCCGGCCACATCCTGCCTCAGCGGTAAGGTTTCCAGCCCCGCCGCCGGCCACATCCTGCTCAGCGTAGAGGTTTCCAGCCCCCCCGCCCGCCGCCGGCCACATCCTGTTCAGCGGTAAAGGTTTCCAGCCCGCCCCCGCCCGCCACATCCTGCTCAGCGGTAAAGGTTTCCAGCCCCCCCGCCCGCCACATCCTGCTCAGCGGTAAAGGTTTCCAGCCCCCGCCGCCGGCCACATCCTGCTCAGCCGGTAGAGGTTTCCAGCCCCGCCGCCGGCCACATCCTGCTCAGCGGTCGAGGTTTCCAGCCCCGCCGCCGGCCACATCCTGCTCAGCGGTAAAGGTTTCCAGCCCTCCCGCCCGCCGCCGCAACATCCTGCTCAGCGGTTAAAGGTTTCCAGCCCGCCGCCGGCCACATCCTGCTCAGCGGTAGAGGTTTCCAGCCCTCCCGCCCGCCGCGGCCACATCCTGCTCAGCGGTAAAGGTTTCCAGCCCGCCGCCGGCCACATCCTGCTCAGCGGTAGAGGTTTCCAGCCCTCCCGCCCGCCGCCGGCCACATCCTGCTCAGCGGTAAAGGTTTCCAGCCCGCCCGCCGCCGGCCACATCCTGCTCAGCGGTAAAGGTTTCCCGCCCGCCGCCGGCCACATCCTGCTCAGCAGCGGTAGAGGTTTCCAGCCCCCCCTGCCCGCCACATCCTGCTCAGCGGTAGAGGTTTCCAGCCCTCCCGCCCGCCGCCGGCCACATCCTGCTCAGCGGTAGAGGTTTCCAGCCCCCCCTGCCCGCCACATCCTGCTCAGCGGTAGAGGTTTCCAGCCCTCCCGCCTGCCGCCGGCCACATCCTGCTCAGCGGTAGAGGTTTCCAGCCCGCCGCCGGCCACATCCTGCTCAGCGGTAGAGGTTTCCAGCCCCGCCGCCGGCCACATCCTGCTCAGCGGTAGAGGTTTCCAGCCCCCCCCGCCCGCCACATCCTGCTCAGCGGTAAAGGTTTCCAGCCCCCCCCGCCCGCCACATCCTGCTCAGCGGTAAAGGTTTCCCGCCCGCCGCCGGCCACATCCTGCTCAGCGGTAAAGGTTTCCCGCCCGCCGCCGGCCACATCCTGCTCAGCGGTAGAGGTTTCAAGCCCCCCCCGTCCGCCACATCCTGCTCAGCGGTAAGGTTTCCAGCCCCCCCGCCCGCCACATCCTGCTCAGCGGTAAAGGTTTCCAGCCCCGCCGCCGGCCACATCCTGCTCAGCGGTAAAGGTTTCCAGCCCCGCCGCCGGCCACATCCTGCTCAGCGGTAGAGGTTTCCAGCCCCGCCGCCGGCCACATCCTGTTCAGCGGTAAAGGTTTCCAGCCCGCCCGCCGCCGGCCACATCCTGCTCAGCGGTAAAGGTTTTCCCGCCCGCCGCCGGCCACATCCTGCTCAGCGGTAGAGGTTTCCAGCCCCCCCCCCCCACCCGCCACATCCTGCCTCAGCGGTAAAGGTTTC
The DNA here is from genome assembly GCA_009667805.1 of Leptobrachium leishanense. Taxonomy (NCBI): domain Eukaryota; kingdom Metazoa; phylum Chordata; class Amphibia; order Anura; family Megophryidae; genus Leptobrachium; species Leptobrachium leishanense. Next base: position 70,796 of record RXON01003360.1, read on the forward strand.
CAGCCCCGCCGCCGGCCACATCCTGCTCAGCGGTAGAGGTTTCCAGCCCCGCCGCCGGCCACATCCTGCTCAGCGGTCGAGGTTTCCCGCCCGCCGCCGGCCACATCCTGCTCAGCGGTAAAGGTTTCCAGCCCTCCCGCCCGCCGCCGGCAACATCCTGCTCAGCGGGAAAGGTTTCCAGCCCGCCGCCGGCCACATCCTGCTCAGCGGTAGAGGTTTCCAGCCCTCCGCCCGCCGCCGGCCACATCCTGCTCAGCGGTAAAGGTTTCCAGCCCTCCCGCCCGCCGCCGGCAACATCCTGCTCAGCGGTAAAGGTTTCCAGCCCGCCGCCGGCCACATCCTGCTCAGCGGTAGAGGTTTCCAGCCCTCCCGCCCGCCGCCGGCCCCATCCTGCTCAGCGGTAGAGGTTTCCAGCCCCGCTGCCGGCCACATCCTGCTCAGCGGTAAAGGTTTCCAGCTCTCCCGCCTGCCGCCGGCCACATCCTGCTCAGCGGTAGAGGTTTCCAGCCCGCCGCCGGCCACATCCTGCTCAGCGGTAGAGGTTTCCCGCCCGCCGCCGGCCACATCCTGCTCAGCGGTAGAGTTTTCCAGCCCGCCCGCCGGCCACATCCTGCTCAGCGGTAGAGTTTTCCAGCCCGCCCGCCGGCCACATCCTGCTCAGCGGTAAAGGTTTCCAGCCCTCCCGCCCGCCGCCGGCAACATCCTGCTCAGCGGTAAAGGTTTCCCGCCCGCCGCCGGCCACATCCTGCTCAGCGGTAGAGTTTTCCAGCCCCGCTGCCGGCCACATCCTGCTCAGCGGTAAAGGTTTCCAGCCCGCCGCCGGCCACATCCTGCTCAGCGGTAAAGGTTTCCAGCCCCCCCGCCGGCCACATCCTGCTCAGCGGTAAAGGTTTCCAGCCCCCCGCCCGCCGCCGGCCACATCCTGCTCAGCGGTAAAGGTTTCCAGCCCCCCCGCCGGCCACATCCTGCTCAGCGGTAAAGGTTTAAATACGAAACCAACATCTGTATTTACCCAACAACACCTGCACCAGGCGGAGAAACCTGCTGCCTCTCGTTAAACAGAAAAGCCTGCGTTTTGAGGTTGGCTAAGCATCATGGGACATGTAGTTCCAAAATATCTGAGGTGCCAAGTGGCGGCGCGAGCACCGACGACACAGAAGAGCAAATCCAGCACGAGATCGATTAAACTCCAGCAGCGATGCCTTCCCTTTAAATAAACCTATAAAGGCTCTGCGGGTCTGCGGCGCCGCCGCCAGGCAAACATTAACCCGTTTCAGGCAACCCACGCATAATCATTAACTTGTTTTCCGGCAGGTTTTTGACGAGGTGGCGGCTGAGATTCAGGGCCCGGCAGCAGCGACACAGCCGGACTGTTCCATTAGGAGAACCTGACACCTGAACCGGTGGATCCGCAGCGGCAATGTCGGCTCTCCTGCGGAATCATTAACCCCTCAAGGGAAATTTTATTTTTTTTAATTGGATCCTGATTTTAGAAACGCCATCCTGTGTTACATCATCCATATACACATAAAAAAATTATATATATATTAGATAAATGGCGCAATGAGTCGTGTGATAGCGGTGTGCGTGGAAGTGTGTGTTTTCATTTTCCCTCCGTATGTCCTCAGTGTTTCTCAGAGAGCCATGTGATTGGACAATGATCATCAGAGCCTCGTGTATATATATATTAGTTATCAGACCCCTCTGAGGCCCCATATATATATATATATATATATATATGTTAACAGACCCCTCTGAGGCCCCGTATATATTTATATAAAGTTATCAGACCCCTCTAAGGCCCCGTATATATTTATATATAGTTATCAGACCCCTCTGAGGCCCCGTATATATTTATATAAAGTTATCAGACCCCTCTAAGGCCCCGTATATATTTATATATAGTTATCAGACCCCTCTGAGGCCCCGTATATATTTATATAAAGTTATCAGACCCCTCTACGGCGCCGTATATATTTATATAAAGTTATCAGACCCCTCTGAGGCCCCGTATATATTTATATAAAGTTATCAGAACCCTCTGAGGCTCCGTATATATATAAATATCAGACCCCTCTGAGGCCCCGTATATATTTATATATAGTTATCAGACTCCTCTGAGGCCCCGTATATATTTATATAAAGTTATCAGAACCCTCTGAGGCCCCGTATATATATAAATATCAGACCCCTCTGAGGCCCTGTATATATTTATATATAGTTATCAGACCCCTCTGAGGCCCCGTATATATTTATATAAAGTTCAGACCCCTCTGAGGCCCCGTATATATTTATATAAAGTTCAGACCCCTCTGAGGCCCCGTATATATTTATATATAGTTATCAGACCCCTCTGAGGCCCCGTATATATTTATATAAAGTTCAGACCCCTCTGAGGCCCCGTATATATTTATATAAAGTTCAGACCCCTCTGAGGCCCGTATATATTTATATAAAGTTATCAGAACCCTCTGAGGCCCCGTATATATTTATATAAAGTTATCAGAACCCTCTGAGGCCCCGTATATATATAAATATCAGACCCCTCTGAGGCCCCGTATATATTTATATATAGTTAGCAGACCCCTCTGAGGCCCCGTATATATTTATATAAAGTTCAGACCCCTCTGAGGCCCCGTATATAAACCTCCGTGTACACCGTCACGTGCAGCCATCTTTCCCCGTGAGAACCTCCGTTAGTTTCACTCCACAAGTGTTCAAACAATAAAAGATAGATGTGGGATTCTCCGCTTAAACCTGTTGCCCTGATTTTCAGTGATTTCAGTTCATTTCCCCTAAATTTCGGTGCAATTCGGCGTTCTGTGAATACAAGACACAATAGTTTCCAATGGGACAAATTCGGTGCCGCCGAATTGCAGCGGAATGCACCGTGTTTCACTGAATTCTCCTGTATTTGGTGAATTGACGGCTTCAAATTGCAGATACGGTGAAATTCACAATTTGCTGCAATTCGAGGTTGATTCAGTGTTTAGTGAATAACCCCTTAAACATATATATGTATCAATCGGGTCCTGAACAAAATCCCATACGTTGTTTAAATTGGGGCCGATGTGCCTTGTTTCTCCCTTTTGCCGCATTCTGCCTGTTATTGTCTCCAGGGTGACTGTGCGTCTTGTAGCGGAGCCTGTAACCTTGCAGCGGGAGCCGGCGAGGTGACCGGAACGGCGTTAATTGCTCGTGACCGGCGCCATGAGCACCTGGCGATGGCCTTCTGGCCGCACGACGCGCCCGCTCCACTCCGACGGGTAATTAATGATGTTTCTGCAGGTGCCTTGGACCGATTCCCGCTGAGCTTCACCGCCCGGACGCATGATTAGGTTTTCTTTTGGCCGCCGTGATCGCCGCGCAGCTCTCTGTGCGCCGCAGGGTGTGGGGATCTGTTTCATTCATTCCCCATCTCAGCAGTGGCCCCGGGGAGGGGGGGGGTTGACCTTTCATACCGTGAGCATGAAAAAAATCAAACCATTTTCACGTAAAGCAGACATTGTGGCGTCTTAATAACTGCAGATTCTGGTAAAAGAAGCATTCTAGCAATTCAAAGGATTTTCTGCTGACACGCGAGTTAATCCTGTTTGTTGGGCGGCATACTGCAGACTCCGCTTCCTGCTCCTTATCTTCTGTGTTCACCGCAGGGGGTGGGAATTGCTGCTTTTCTGCAGGGAGAAGCAACTGAGATCAGGTTACAGAGTGAAGAGGAAGGAAGAAAGCCCAACTAAAGCACAAAAGATTCATACGCGTCGGTATTTTTCAGCAAACCTTTTCCTGATTTAAAGGGGAACATGCGGCAGTTTGGGTGGAGAGAAGACATATTCGAGGAACCTCCTGAAGACAAGGATCAACCCCCCCCCCACCCCCAGCTGGGTTAGGGGCCCCTGCAATGACTGGGGAGTGCGACACAGGTGGAAGAAAACAATAGAGGACGAGGGGTTAAAAAAGCAAATGCCATAGTGAGAAATGCAAATAGAGCGCTGTGATTGGCCGGAGCCCGTGAAATATAAATCCCCGGAGCGCTGCTGAAAGATCATTTTAACACGAATGCCTGAATGACGAGATGCTACAACCCTGCGCACCGCGAACCCTATACATACTGTATATAGTGTAAAGGAGGCCATACTACACAGAGAGGACACAATACAGGGAGTCTGGGATTTACTGATGTCTGTGTTACACATAATACACAGGACACAATACAGGGAGCCTGGGATTCAATGATATGTCTGCATTATGCACAATACACAGAAAGGACACAATACAGGGAGTCTGGGATTCAATGATATGTCTGTGTTACACAGAGAGGACACAATACAGGGAGCCTGGGATTCACTGATATGTCTGTGTTACACAGAGAGGACACCATACAGGGAGCCTGGGATTCAACTGATATGTCTGTGTTACACAGAGGACACAATACAGGGAGCCTGGGATTCACTGATATTTATTTATATGACTGTGTTACACACAATAGACAGAGAGGACACAATACAGAGAGTCTGGGATTTATTGATATGTCTGTTACACAGAAGACACAATAGAGGGAGTCTGGGATTCACTGATTTGTCTGTTACACAGAATACACAGAGAGGACACAATACAGGGAGTCTGGGATTCACTGATATGTCTTACACAGAGAGGACACCATACAGGAAGTCTGAGATTCACTGATATGTCTGTTACACAGAGAGGACACAATACAGGGAGTCTGGGATTCACTGATATGTCTGTTACACAGAGAGGACACAATACAGGGAGTCTGGGATTCACTGATATGTCTGTTACACAGAATACACAAAGAGAGGGATGCACCGATACCACTTTTTTAAGACCGAGTACGAGTACCGATACTTTTTAAAAGTACTCACCGATACCGAGTACCGATACTTTTATTTAATGTCATGTGACGCTTTCCAATAGGAACAGACCTCATAAAAATTTATATGAGATTGACCGCAGCTCACATGGATTTGCCCCAGGTCTCATGGAATTGCCCCCAGGTCTCATGGATTTGCCCCCAGGTCTCATGGATTTGCCCCCAGGTCTCATGGATTTGCCCCCAGCTCGAACGCTGGGGATGCTGGCCGCGTGCATGTAAAGCACGCGGCCAGCGTTCCCCTCCGGTGCACGCGATACTCACCCATCCTGAAGGTCCGGTCGCTGGGCAGAGATGCGATCACGTGGCCGCCGGGCGCATCTGTGACGCGGCCTCCAGCCGAGAGGCAGCGTCACAGGAGCGCCCAGTGGCCGCGGGAACGCATCACTGCCCAGCGACCGGACCTTCAGGATGGGTGAGTATCGCGGCGCGCCGGAGGGGAACGCTGGCCGCGTGCTTTTCATGCACGCGGCCAGCTTCCCCAGCCCCGCGGATACCGGCAAGCCGGCCCAGCGCCGGCTTCCGGTATCGGCGGGATGTATCGGGCCGTTTGTACGAGTAACAAGTACTCGTGCAAACGGCAATATCGGCCCCGATACCGATACTAGTATCGGTATCGGTGCATCCCTAGACACAATACATGGAGTCTGGGATTTATTGATATGTCTGTTACACAGAATACACAGAGGACACAATACAGGGAGTCTGGGATTCACTGATATGTCTGATACACAAAGAGGACACAATACAGGGAGTCTGGGATTCACTGATATGTCTGATACACCGAATACATAGAGGACACAATACAGGGAGTCTGGGATTCACTGATTTGTCTGTTACACCGAATACACAGAGAGGACACAATACAGGGAGTCTGGGATTCACTGATATGTCTGATACACCGAATACACAAAGGACACAATACAGGGAGTCTGGGATTCACTGATATGTCTGTTACACAAAGAGGACACAATACAGGGAGTCTGGGATTCACTGATATGTCTGTTACACAGAGAGGACACAATACAGGGAGTCTGGGATTCATTGATATGTCTGTTACACAGAGAGGACACAATACAGGGAGTCTGGGATTCACTGATATGTCTGATACACCGAATACACAGAGGACACAATACATGGAGTCTGGGATTCACTGATATGTCTGTTACACAGAGAGGACACAATACAGGTAGTCTGGGATTCACTGATATGTCTGATACACCGAATACACAGAGGACACAATACAGGGAGTCTGGGATTCACTGGTATGTCTGTTACACCGAATACACAGAGAGGACACAATACAGGGAGTCTGGGATTCACTGGTATGTCTGTTACACCGAATACACAGAGAGGACACAATACAGGAGTCTGGGATTCACTGATATGTCTGTTACACAGAGAGGACACAATACAGGGAGTCTGGGATTCACTGGTATGTCTGTTACACCGAATACACAGAGAGGACACAATACAGGGAGTCTGGGATTCACTGGTATGTCTGTTACACCGAATACACAGAGAGTACACAATACAGGAGTCTGGGATTCACTGATATGTCTGTTACACAGAGAGGACACAATACAGGGAGTCTGGGATTCACTGATATGTCTGTTACACCGAATACACAGAGAGGATACAATACAGGGAGTCTGGGATTCACTGATATGTCTGTTACACCGAATACACAGAGAACACAATACAGGGAGTCTGGGATTATACACCAAGACACGGAGGCTTCATATTATGCTATACTCTTCTTTACTGTAACATCAGCAGCAAAGAAATATACAAATACATTTTTTAAGTTTGAAAAAAGGAAAAAGTTTCACATATACAGTAGAACCAATCAGAATAGGGCAGTCCAACTTGGGCCAATCATTATCCACCATCGGGTATATATTCGGTCAGCTGCGCCACATTCGACCTCTTTTCTTTGCTGCTATCATCAGCTAAGTATACTTTATTTCTCTCACTTATGTATTGTATCTATTATCATATTTGCCAGTTGCATATTATTCTGTTCTGTTTATAAAACATTATCGCTGGCGCAATTTTCGCCATTTCTGTTCTGTTCATCTTTTTATCTTTTCAGCTCCCTTAAGAGAGACAGAACGCTCTGCGTGGTCTCTATCACGAAGGAAATACTTTCTCGCCGCTTCGAGCGGGGGGAGCGTGCGGGGCCAAGCAAGCTTGGTCAGTGCAGCCCACCGCCATTTGCATAGCGGGCGCGGCTTCCCGCCATTTGCATTTCTGGGCGGTTGCTTGTTTCCCTGCGTGTGCGGTCTCCTCAGAGCGTTGCGCTGAGGTGATTTTCGCGGTTCACACCATGTCAGGCTCAGACTCACCGGCGATAGCCATGGATAGCGCTCAGAGACCCTCCGTTTCGGCGGAGGTTATTTCTGCTATTACTTTGATGTCCACAAATTTTGAAAATACCCTGCTTAAAGTGCTTGCGGCTCAGCACACTGATAGGACTTTGATTGAAAATCCGACTGCAGTCATGCCTTCCACATCCGACAGGTACTGGTCGGCCCAAGAGGGTGGGGTACCCATTACCCTAACCAAGGGAGTTCACTGTCTCCCCAAAAAAACAGGTACAGAAGGAACTCCCGTAAAAGAGACGGAGTTACTGAAATCACCACATAAAAGTGGCAAATCACTGAAAAAGAGGCCTCTCCGCAAGGCCAAAAAACGCGGTTGGAAAAGGGCCAGGCATGACGAGTCCAGTTATACCAGCTCGGAGGTCACCCTCTCAGAGACTGACAAAGACACTGACGACTCAGATACGAGCGATACAGACTGGGTTCCGAACGAATCTGAGGGGATTTCGGATTCAGTCTCCTCACATTCTTTCCGTTCCCGTAGACCAAGGGACGATGCCACCCGCTAGATGCGCTGGGGCAAGCCATGTTCGTCCCAGAGATGCTAAAGCATCCCGCTCCTCTGAGTGGGCTCCATTGGAACATGTGGCCAGTTATATTGAGGCTCGCATACGTACTCCGATGGATAAGAAAACCTGCAATAAAATAAGGGCTGAATGCCCACGGCCGACACTGGCTAATGAAATTGCCTCTGCCCCGGAGGTAAACGACGACATTGTGGAGTTCCTCAGCAAGACTGGTTGGACTCCCAAAAAAGGTCTTGACGCAACCCTTAAGGTCTGCCAAGAGAAACTTTTGGACCTCTTGGGTCCTTTGACCAGAATGTTCAACGCTATCGAGCAATCCATTTTGGGGAATACCAAACCCTATATTTTTGAATATCGAGGCTGGGTTCAAAGAATGGTCTGCATCTTGGGAAATGCCAACACGGCCATTTCCACGGAACGCAGACGTTCTATTCTCCTAAAAGTGGAGCCAAAATTGGTCTCTATGGCCAATAAAGAACCTGGCCCACTGGCCAAAGGCAACCTATTCGCGGATGACTTCATCAAGCAGATGGGTTCTCGCACAAATTCTTTTAGCTCCATAAAAAAGGTCCAAGCGACCATGAGAAACACATTCCCGAATAGGGTTTTCAACAGGGCCGGGAAAAGTAGAGGCCGTTTTCCCGGCCGGAACTCTCAATTCCATACCAGAGGCTTCGCCCACTCCTCTCAAACGGGTCAATCGCAGATGGTCGAGCAACCGACCTTTTTCCCGCAGAGGTCCAGGCCCGGACGATCGAGGCCTTTCCGTGGATATCGCAGAGCAGCTTATTCTGGTGAGTACGTTGATACACCAACCTTCTTTTCATGCTCCTATAGGGGGCAGGGTCCATCTTTTTTTCCGATATTGGCATCAGATCACATCAGACCCATGGGTATTAAACGCGATTATGGGTTACGAGATCGAGTTTGTTTCTCTACCAGTTCAACATCACTTGCCTCAACCTCTGTTTATGACCCCAGAACACCACCAGGTGATATCTCAAGAGGTTATAGATCTATCCCACAAGAACGCCATAGAAAAAGTGTGTCCTCCAATATTGGGTTACGTGAGCAATGTATTTTTAGTTCAAAAGAAAAACGGCGAATTCCGGCCAAGTGATAAATTTAAAAAACCTGAATTACCACGTTCAGTATCAACCTTTCAAGATGGAAGGAATCCCATCATTAAAGGACAACTTATGCCCAAGGGATTGGATGGTCAAAATAGACCTCAAAGACGCCTACCTGACCATTCCAATTGCCCTCCACGACAGAGATTACCTTCAGTTTCTGTGGAAGGACGAGCTGTGGAGGTTCAAGTCTCTGCCATTCGGCCTCTCGTCGGCTCCCCGATGCTTCACCAAGATCATGAAACCAGTGGTTGCGTTACTGAGATCCAAAGGAGTTCGATTGGTCGTATATCTAGACGATATACTTCTAATGGCTCAGGATTTTTCCTTGATTATTCAGCATCGAGAATGGACAGTCAATCTCTTAACGAACCTGGGATTCATGATCAATCAGTGAAAGTCCAGCCTGGAACTTGCCAGGATTATGGAATTTCTAGGTTTTCAAGTGGATTCAGCCCAGATGTCCCTCAGTCTCCCGACTCAGAAGGTCTGTCAGATCAGGAAGGAAGTAAGGAGATTGTCCACACGGCCGACATTCACATTGAGAGCTCTCGCTCGCCTATTGGGAATGTTGTCGGCATCGATTCAGGCCATTTTCCCGGCACCTCTATTTTATTGGGCCCTCCAACGACTAAAGGCATCCTACCTTCGTCAGGGTCTTCAGTATTCAGATCTGGTGTCCCTAGACGACGACTCCCGGGGGGAGTTACAGTGGTGGAAAGACCACATCGAAACATGGAACGGCCGTTCCTTTTTTCCGCCTCAACCAGAGGTGGTTATAGAATCCGACGCCAGCAACTTTGGTTGGGGCGCGCGTTTAGGTCCTATATCCACAGGAGGCAGATGGGCTTTGGAGGAAGCTTCATTGCACATAAACGTTCTCGAGCTCCTGGCTGGTTTCTTCACTATTCAAAGTTTTCTAAAGAGCAGATCCTTCAACTCAGTGCTACTCCGTATGGACAATTTTTCCGCGGTGAGGCACATCAACCATCTGGGGGGTCCCAGGTCGAAACAATTGTCGGAGGTCTCCAAACTCTTTTGGGGATTTTGCCTATCCCGCAATGTTACAGTGAAGGCCCAGTTCATTCCGGGTTTATGCAACATCGTAGCGGATTGGAACTCCAGATTTTTGATAGACACCAGCGACTGGAGATTACACAGGGCAATATTCCTATCTTTATCATCCCTATGGGGCCCTTTCAGTGTAGATTTATTCGCTTCTCGTTTGAATGCTCAAGTACCCCAGTATTTCAGCTGGAGGCCAGATCCAGACGCGTCAGGAACAGATGCATTGTGCCAGTCCTGGCCGGCGGGGATCCTGTATGCGTTCCCTCCATTTATCCTGATTTCCAGGGTCCTTCGCCTGGTTCGATCCAGTCAATCGACTCTGGTTCTGATCACCCCATGGTGGACGACTCAACCATGGTTCCCTCAGCTACTAGAATTAGCGATAGATGTTCCCCGGATCCTCCGGTTGAACCCTGTGCTTCTGGAGGATCCGGAGAATACCCTGCAGAATGTCCTGTCAGTCCCCTCGTTCCGCCTTGTGGCTTGGAGGCTGTCAGGCATCCTCTCACTCACGGTAGACTTTCGGAAACTACTTCCGAGCTACTCTCCAGCGCTTGGGCACCAGGTACTAGAAAGCGATACCTTTATTACTGGAACTGCTGGGTTTCTTGGTGTCTGGGCAAACAAATTGATTCCTTTTCAGCCCCTATAGAGGACATCCTCCAGTTTCTCACCTCTCTATATGAGGAAGGCAGGGCTTATCGTACGATTAACAACTTTAGATCAGCTCTTTCGGCGTATCACCCTAGCATTGAGGGACTTCCCGTAGGTCAGCACAGATTAGTCTGTCGATTACTTAAGGGAATTCGTTTGAAACGTCCTCCTAGATCACGGTATTCATTTACTTGGGATGTTAATATAGTCTTAGATTTTTTAGATCAGTGGCCTCCTAATACTGAACTATCAATTAAACAGCTGTCTGGTAAATTAACCATGCTTTTCTGTTTAATTTCGTGTAAAAGAGTCTCTGACGTCCGTGCTCTGGACCTGTCAGGGCGCTCATTTACGCCTTTGGGGGTCTTATTTTCTGTATCCAGACGTACTAAAACGGCCATTTCCCAGGTATTTTATCCGGCTTTTCCTCAAAAACCAAATTTATGCCCAGTGTTATGTCTACAGGAATATGAACGGGTCACTGCCCCGTATCGTCTTCCTTCCTTTGACCGGTTGTTCTTAACCATGACCAAACCGTATCACATAGCCTCATCTACTTCCCTAGCTAGGTGGGTTAAATGGATTATGGCTGAGGCAGGTATAGACACCTCCGTTTTTGGGGCCCATTCCTCTAGGAGTGCGGCAGCATCTGCGGCCGTGTCTCAAGGTTGTAGATTGGAAGATATTCTAAAAACTGCTAATTGGTCTAACGATTCCACCTTTAAAGAATTTTATTTTAAACCTATTGTTCATTTTGCTCATTCCATTATTAACTAGCTTTCAACGAGCATAATATGAAGCCTCCGTGTCTTGGTGTATAATCCCTAGATTCCCCTATAGAGTTGACGGGAATCAAGATTATAAATAAAGACACGGAGGCGAATATTATCCCACCTGAAATATGACTCTATCATAGTGTCCCTACCCATGACATGTAAATGTTTCATACCTATTACCATGTTGGAAGTTATGGAGTTCATGCCTGATGTTTCCATTAAAATCTTTCGATTCACGGTTCTAATCCGGAGATTCTTGTCCTTTGCTGTTTCAGGTTCATAGCATCAGAGGTGTTCTCCTCTACGAATTCCATTGGATTTCGGTTTCCTGTTATAAAGTTCAAAACGATCGCACCTAAAGAAAAGAGGTCGAATGTGGCGCAGCTGACTGAATATATACCCGATGGTGGATAATGATTGGCCCAAATTGGACTGCCCTATTCTGATTGGTTCTACTGTATATGTGAAACTTTTTTCCTTTTTTCAAACTTAAAAAACTTTATTTGTGTATTTCTTTGCTGCTGATGTTACAGTAAAGAAGAGTTTAGCATAATATTCGCCTCCGTGTCTTTATTTATAATCTTGATTCCCCGTCAACTCTATAGGGGAATCTAGGGATTTGTGTGTGATTTCTCTGTAACCCAACGCAAACATGGACATGCGGTAAAGGAGGGGTTAAAGGCAGCACCTCTGGGTGTCCTGGGGACCCCTCCACTTCCACATACAGAGATGATATATTTTAACCCCTCGCTTACCACACACTGAGAGGCCAAAAAGGACTGCAGGTTATTTATTAACCCCTCATTTCCCACGTATAGAGCCTCTGGAGGGACCAGAGAATATTTTTTTAACCCCTCAATTTCCACACACCGGGACCCCAGGTTCCCCTGCCTTGTTTTGTGACGCCGTGCTGTTGGATAAAATCTAGGGCAGTGTTGGCAAACCTTGTCACCCCAGATGCTTCTGAACTACATGTCCCATGATGCTCAGTCTTAAAGCAACTGGAGCATCAAAGGACATGTAGTTCAGAACCATCTGGACCGCCAAGATTCTCCATCACTGCTCTAGGGCTGCCAGGTCTGCCATGTTTTCCTGGACACATACAAGGTTATTCACAGAGAGGTGAAACCAGGAGAATTGCCAGCAGAAGAGAACAATCTAGACCAAATAGCTGATTTGGAAAGTGAGATAAATGGGAGAATTTTTCTGGTTTGGCTATTTTGACCTAGAATTGTTACTTCTCCAGTCATTCTCCTAGTTTTCACCTCCCTCTGAATAACCCTGATAATGTATTTATGCAGATGGGCAGTGCATGAAAAAAGCCACCCCGCTCCCGCAGCATGTATAATCCATAAACTGCAGGCAAGAAATCAAAAAGGACTCAAAGGTGACCTGCCTTGATTTCCTCCCTGCAGCATATGGATTATAAATGTTGCAGGGCAGCACTTTTCCCTGTGCTCCCCTCTGCATGAAATCGTAATATGTGTCCAGGAAAACATGGCCGACCTGGCCACTCAGTAACACTCAGATGTCCACATGTCAGTCCCACACACCGTGGCGCTGCATCCCCCCCCCCCCAGGACTCTGCAGAGAGACTACAAGGCTCAGCTTGCAGGATTTTTTAACCCCTCACAGCCCGAGGTCTTGAATATCACCGCCATAAATTCATGGCACCTTGGCAGCACAGAGAGACGGAGGCTCGAAGGACAGGGTGTAACATGCAGGCTCAAGCAGATCGACGCAGTACTGCACTCTACGGAGTTAAATCATTTTGATGTTCTGGGCAAGTGTGCCAGCATTCTCCTGCATTCCATCCTTTTGATATTCCTAATTAACACCTTCACTACCAAATGCTTTTTTTCTGGAAAAAATAAACATTTATTAACATGGGAAGTGAAGTAAACGGATAAATATCAGGTAAAACAGACATTCTGCACCGAAACAGCTGTCTGAGATTAATGAGTTAAAAAAAAAAAATTTCTGTGTATTTATTTATCCTTTACAGAAACATCCCTGGGATGTAAGGTTGTAAACTTTACATAGCGTCCCTTATCTGGCACAATTGCACACGGGATCTGCATTATCAGCATACAGGCAGATCAGTAAATGTGCTAAAGACCGATTAATAAAATGGTGAGATCTCCTGCTTATGGGGATTTGCAGTGATCAGAATGATATTATTAGCAATGCAATATCCGTATGTGCTGCATAATGCCTGTGTGTGGCAATTACAGCGACACCTTGTATCTGTATGTGCTGCATAATGCCTGTGTGTGGCAATTACAGCAACACCTTGTATCTGTATGTGCTGCATAATGCCTGTGTGTGGCAATTACAGCGACACCTTGTATCTGTATGTGCTGCATAATGCCTGTGTGTGGCAATTACAGTAACACCTTGTATCTGTATGTGCTGCATAATGCCTGTGTGTGGCAATTACAGTAACACCTTGTATCTGTATGTGCTGCATAATGCCTGTGTATAGCAATTACAGCAACACCTTGTATCTGTATGTGCTGCATAATGCCTGTGTATGGCAATTACAGCAACACCTTGTATCTGTATGTGCTGCATAATGCCTGTGTATGGCAATTACAGCAGCACCTTGTATCTGTATGTGCTGCATAATGCCTGTGTATGGCAATTACAGCAGCACCTTGTATCTGTATGTGCTGCATAATGCCTGTGTGTGGCAATTACAGCGACACCTTGTATCTGTATGTGCTGCATAATGCCTGTGTATGGCAATTACAGTAACACCTTGTATCTGTATGTGCTGCATAATGCCTGTGTATGGCAATTACAGCGACACCTTGTATTTGTATGTGCTGCATAATGCCTGTGTATGGCAATTACAGCAACACCTTGTATCTGTATGTGCTGCATAATGCCCGTGTATGGCAATTACAGTAACACCTTGTATCTGTATGTGCTGCATAATGCCTGTGTATGGCAATTACAGCAACACCTTGTATCTGTATGTGCTGCATAATGCCTGTGTATGGCAATTACAGCAGCACCTTGTATCTGTATGTGCTGCATAATGCCTGTGTGTGGCAATTACAGCGACACCTTGTATCTGTATGTGCTGCATAATGCCTGTGTATGGCAATTACAGTAACACCTTGTATCTGTATGTGCTGCATAATGCCTGTGTATGGCAATTACAGCGACACCTTGTATTTGTATGTGCTGCATAATGCCTGTGTATGCAATTACAGCAACACCTTGTATCTGGAGTGTCACGGAATGACCCAGGAGGCTCGGCAGCCAAGCCCAGGACTCTCAGCCAGGGACAGCTTTAATGACGTTGGGATTACTATGGACCCTTAGGTGCCGTTGCACCGTAGGAACACCTTGATATCTTTATTAGATGTGGTTGTTATTGTGTGATGTAATAAAAGTGTCCCCTGTATGTATAACTGTGTAAAGTATGTAAGACACCCATTGTATGTTTTGCCCGTCGCCATTTGCCATCGCCTCGTGGTTCCGGTCGGAGTGGCCGAATCGTAAAATGGCCGATTCGGAACGTCCGGTCGGAGTGGCCGAATCGAAAGATGGCCGATTCGGAACATCCGGTTACGAATCGGCACCACCCCGATTCGGGCACAACCAATACGAATCGGTGACCAAGGCACTCCACCTCGAGAAAGGGCCAATGAGATCATGGGGATCTCATTGTTCTGATTCTGTATGATTGTTGATAAATATATGTGCTTTCCCAGTAAAAGTTAGTTCAACCTGTACATACAGCTTCGCCTGGTGTCTTTCTTGAGCCTTCCCTGCATGAGATTCCCCGCAGTCTCTTGCACATCCCTTGCCCAGGTACTGATCCCTATACCCTGTGGCTAAGCCGCGCATCGACCCATCGAACGGCCGTATCCACGAACTCCGCTTCCCCGAATCGGAGCCGCGGCGCATCGACCGTGCACCGGCCTAACAGACCGCCGGATCCGCTGTAACTCCGCTTCCTCGAATCGGAGCAGCGGCGCTTCGTCCGTGCATCGACCGCTCGAAACGCTGCACAACCGAACGTTCCCTCCAGCGAAACTAACCCAGCAGACGGTCCCAACCCTTCCCCAAGGTCAGTAGATCAGCCGCTCGAGACGCCGAGTGCCGTGACGCTCGGTAGTCAGGCTGATCTCTTGCAGGGGACCCTCCCTGTATCCCGCCAACCCTTCCCCAGGGTCATTCCAGGCCACTCGAGACGCCGAGTGCCGTGCCACTCGGTAGTCGGGTCGGCGGTGAGCGCACCAGAAGGGGCAGATAGGAGCACACCCGCAGGCGGACAACACCCATGCCGTCACATGTATGTGCTGCAGAATGCCTGTGTGTGGCAATTACAGCAACACCTTGTATCTGTATGTGCTGCATAACGCCTGTGTATGGCAATTACAGCAACACCTTGTATCTGTATGTGCCGCATAATGCCTGTGTATGGGAATTACAGTGACACCTTGTATCTGTATGTGCTGCATAATACCTATGTATGGCAATTACAGTAACACCTTGTATCTGTATGTGCTGCATAACGCCTGTGTATGGCAATTACAGTAACACCTTGTATCTGTATGTGCTGCATAATGCCTGTGTGTGGCAATTACAGCGACACCTTGTATCTGTATGTGCCGCATAATGCCTGTGTATGGGAATTACAGTGACACCTTGTATCTGTATGTGCTGCATAATACCTGTGTATGGCAATTACAGTAACACCTTGTATCTGTATGTGCTGCATAATGCCTGTGTGTGGCAATTACACCGACACCTTGTATCTGTATGTGCTGCATAATGCCTGTGTGTGACAATTACAGCAACACCTTGTATCTGTATGTGCTGCATAATGCCTGTGTATGGCAATTACAGCAACACCTTGTATCTGTATGTGCTGCATAAAGCCTGTGTGTGGCAATTACAGCAACACCTTGTATCTGTATGTGCCGCATAATGCCTGTGTATGGCAATTACGGCAACAACTTGTATCTGTATGTGCCGCATAATGCCTGCGTATGGCAATTACAGCATCACCTTGTATCTGTATGTGCTGCATAATGCCTGTGTAAGGCAATTACAGCAACACCTTGTATCTGTATGTGCTGCATAAAGCCTGTGTGTGGCAATTACAGCGACACCTTGTATCTGTATGTGCTGCATAATGCCTGTGTATGGCAATTACAGCAACACCTTGTATCTGTATGTGCTGCATAATGCCTGTGTATGGTAATTACAGCAACACCTTGTATCTGTATATGCTGCATAATGCCTGTGTGTGACAATTACAGCAACACCTTGTATCTGTATGTGCTGCATAATGCCTGTGTATGGCAATTACAGCAACACCTTGTATCTGTATGTGCTGCATAATGCCTGTGTATGGCAATTACAGCAACACCTTGTATCTGTATGTGCCGCATAATGCCTGTGTATGGCAATTACAGCAACACCTTGTATCTGTATGTGCTGCATAATGCCTGTGTGTGGCAATTACAGCAACGCCTTGTATCTGTATGTGCCGCATAATGCCTGTGTATGACAATTACAGCAACATCTTGTATCTGTATGTGCTGCATAATGCCTGTGTGTGGCAATCACAGCAACACCTTGTATCTGTATGTGCTGCATAATACCTGCGTATGGCAATTACAGCAACGCCTTGTATCTGTATGTGCTGCATAATGCCTGTGTGTGGCAATTACAGCAACGCCTTGTATCTGTATGTGCCGCATAATGCCTGTGTATGGCAATTACAGCAACACCTTGTATCTGTATGTGCTGCATAATGCCTGTGTATGGCAATTACAGCAACACCTTGTATCTGTATGTGCTGCATAATGCCTGTGTATGGCAATTACAGCAACACCTTGTATCTGTATGTGCTGCATAATGCCTGTGTATGGGAATTACAGCGACACCTTGTATCTGTATGTGCCGCATAATGCCTGTGTATGGAAATTACAGCGACACCTTGTATCTGTATGTGCTGCATGATGCCTGTGTATGAAAATTACAGCAACACCTTGTATCTGTATGTGCCGCATAATGCCTGTGTATGGCAATTACAGCAACACCTTGTATCTGTATGTGCTGCATAATTCCTGTGTATGGCAATTACAGCAACACCTTGTATCTGTATGTGCCGCATAATGCCTGTGTATGGCAATTACAGCAACACCTTGTATCTGTATGTGCTGCATAATGCCTGTGTATGGCAATTACAGCAACACCTTGTATCTGTATGTGCCGCATAATGCCTGTGTATGGCAATTACAGCAACACCTTGTATCTGTATGTGCTGCATAATGCCTGTGTATGGCAATTACAGCAACACCTTGTATCTGTATGTGCCGCATAATGCCTGTGTATGGCAATTACAGCAACACCTTGTATCTGTATGTGCTGCATAATGCCTGTGTGTGGCAATTACAGCAACACCTTGTATCTGTATGTGCTGCATAATGCCTGTGTATGGCAATTATAGCAACGCCTTGTATCTGTATTGTATCCATAGGCTTGCGCACGGGGTGTGCCGGGTGTGCCTAGGCACACCCTAATGCCGGCCCGCGGCACATTCTGGGTCCCGGCTGGCCGCATCCGATGGATAGCCGCCG
Source organism: Leptobrachium leishanense (assembly GCA_009667805.1). Classification (NCBI taxonomy): domain Eukaryota; kingdom Metazoa; phylum Chordata; class Amphibia; order Anura; family Megophryidae; genus Leptobrachium; species Leptobrachium leishanense. The sequence continues at coordinate 88,831 of RXON01003360.1, forward strand.
GGACCCCTCATCTCCGCGGGCCTGGCGGCAGCCTCCGCTTCCCCGGTGGTCCCTGTGGTTCGTGGGGTGCTGCACTGCGATCTGTGCATGGCGCACAGACCGCACAGCACATCCCTCACTGACACGAGCGGCCGGCGATCTCTGATGACCTGTCACCTGACCGCCGGCGCTCTGACACAGACAGTAAGCGCCGGCGGTCAGGTGACAGGTCATCAGCGATCACCGGCCGCTCGTGTCAGTGAGGATGTGCTGTGCGCCATGTACAGATCGCAGTGCAGCACCCCCACGAACCACAGGGACCACCAGGGAAGCTGAGGCTGCCGCCGCCAGGCCCGCGGAGATGAGGGGTCCCGGCGGCTATCCATCAGATGCGGCCAGCCGGGTTCCCCCTCCTCGACCCCCACCCCTGTGCCACTGGACCACCAATGATACATATTCAACCCCCTCCCTGCAAGCACAAAACAAAGGTAAGCAGGAGAGGGGGCAATTTTTAGATATCAAAAATATTGTTTAATAGTGTATTCAAAATATTTAAACAGTTTTATGGCTGTGGATTCTATGATACACATACACTGCATACTGCTGAGTTTTATTGCTGTGGATTCCCTGATACGCTCATTCACATTGCTTGGTTTTATTGCTGTGGATTCTGTGATACACATATACTGCTGAGTTTTATGCCTGTGGATTCTGTGATACACATATACTGCTGAGTTTTATGCCTGTGGATTCTGTGTACAACACATTACTGCTGAGTTTTATGCCTGTGGATTCTGTGATACACATATACTGCTGAGTTTTATGCCTGTGGATTCTGTGATACACATATACTGCTGAGTTTTATGCCTGTGGATTCTGTGATACACATATACTGCTGAGTTTTATGCCTGTGGATTCTGTGATACACATATACTGCTGAGTTTTATGGCTGTGGATTCTGTGATACACATATACTGCATACTGCTGAGTTTTATGCCTGTGGATTCTGTGATACACATACACTGCATACTGCTGAGTTTTATTGCTGTGGATTTTCTGATACGCTCATTCACATTGCTTGGTTTTATTGCTGTGGATTCTGTGATACGCTCATTCACACCGCACATTGCTTGGTTTTATTGCTGTGGATTCTGTGATATGCTCATTCACACTATATACTGCTGAGTTTTATTGCTGTGGATTCTGTGATACGCTCATACATGCTGCACATTGCTGAGTTTTATTGCTGTGGAGCTCTGATACGCTCATACACTCTGTATTTTACTGAAGGTGTTATTGCTGCGAATCTCTGATACGCTCATACACACTGTACATTACTGTGAGATTTATTGTTGTGGTTTCTGGGATATGCTCATTCACACTGCACATTAATGTGGGCTTTATTGCTACATACCCCCAGGGTGTAGGGAGGAGGATATATAGTTATGTATGTGAACGTATGGCTGTGTGTATAAATGCATGTATCTGTCTTTAAACAGGCTGCTTTGCGTAAAATTCTGCACCTGTTTCCTTGTCCGGTGTTGCCTCCTTGTCTTGTACCATAAAGGATTGTATTGTGCACAGAAATCACCACAATATCTGCTGCCTGCACTCCACAAAAAGAATTACAGCGAGCGTCTTGGCAGCGTCGTGAGGTACAGGTAGGAGACTGTATTGGTACAAGTCAGCAAGAGGTTAAATGGGCCACTATACTCAAATTTCACTCCTTTTTAACATTTAACCACTTTGCTGCTGACGACGTGCTGAGCGCATCCTCTGGTTTCATGTTTGTGTGTAGAGGATGTACTCGGAACGTCGTTGAAGTCCTTGTGAGATCCGGCAGGTCGACATAGTGATTCCCAGCGTGAGACTGAGGGACTTTTTCTCCCAGTCTCCCTCTGCTCCTGGCGGCGAGAGGAGGCGAATGGAGCAGTCGTTCTTTTTGCGGGATGAGAGGTGAGTATCTGATTTTTGGGGGGGGGTTCAGCTGTTGCTGACTGATTCTGCAGAAGTGGAATCCATTAGCACCAGGTCCTGGTTGTGAGTAAATGTTCAGTAACCGCAACCGGACGGTAATCAGCGCTAGTAGATTGTAATGCTAATGCTGATTAACACTTTCCACTCCCCATGTTAAGTATAGGGAGCTGAAAAGAGCAAGATTCTAAATGGTAACGGGTTTTCTAACAGATTAGCGTTTGGATTTTAATATGGTGCGCCCGCGCTAACTAACAATCTTTTGGATGAAAAAATGTGGTAAAATAAATTTACAAGCTGCATGTGATCAAAATCCAAATTTAAATTTTTTG
>RXON01003361.1:0-34012 GCA_009667805.1 Leptobrachium leishanense
GGCCAAGCTTCCGGGATATCCCCTAATGACTGGAGGCAACATCTGCAAAGCTGCTGTAAGTCCTACACCGTTCACCTGAGTTGGATTTACATACCCTCAAATTAAAGCTGACAGTCTGCAGTTAAAGCACATTGTGTTTGTTTCATTCCATCTCCATTGTGGTGGTGTATAGAGTCAAAGATGTTAGAATTGTGTCGATGTCCCAATATTTCTGGACCTGACTGTATACTAGCTAGACAGAAAGGGTTAATCAAAGAAAATGTCGTAATACAAAACCAGGTTAGCAACATGGGGGTAGTCAGACGAGCCAGAATCAGGAATACAGAGTATAGAATAGTCAAAGGGAATTGCCGGGTCGATATCAGTGCAGGAGCGTAGTACAAGGAAATAGTCTAGGGAAACGGAAGGCTGAATAGTCAGAAAAAAGCCAAGGTCAATAACAGGTTCAATCACAAGAGAATGCGGGTACTGGGAGCTCAGGTATGGATAACCACGATCTGGCACTGCTTAGAAGGAACTGTCGGTTTTTAAAAGACCTTCACCAGACCGCGCCCCCCTCTCAAGCCGCGCCTCATGCAGCCACCTCCCTGCCTGTCTCTATTTAAACCGGGCGTTGGTAAGCAAGCAGCATCAGACATGCTGCCGTCAAGCACACCAGAGAGGCAGGAAGCCCCCAACGTTACAATAACTTATTGGAAAACTGGGGATGCTTCTTGCTCTTAATAAGTGTCTCAAAGTCTGGGGTGATGGTAGACAAAGCAACTCTAATTTATATCACTACTGAATAAAATATTATAAAAAAACTTAAACTCACCTGCTCTGCGCTCCCCCGCCATTTGTCTCTGCCGATACGCACATTATTTTTTTGCAGCAGTCTGCCCTCCCTGAGCCTATGCAATTTGTATAGTTGAACGCTACTCTAATCTCATAAACTCAAGCTGGCCAAGAGATTGAGGTCTGCAGTGCACGTATAGTGCTGCCTACTTCCTGAACCTACGCTCTGCAGTGCCTCAGAGAGGGACTGAAGAACAATGGAATTGCTTGGACCAATGGAAAAGCACCATTTGTCCAAGCCATTCAAAAATCAGGCTGACCTCCCATGCATTGATTGACGCAGGACAGTCATGTGACGGTCTTCGTCTCGCACAGTCAGTGGGTGCAGGGCTATACTTGGGGTGTGACTGTTCACTGTGTCGGCACCTCCTCTCTGCAGGTGGAGGGGGTAGTGCGCGGCTGTCTGGAGTGGATGATGCACATCCTGGGGAGCACTGAAAGCAGCCAGTACCTGGGGAGCATTGAGAGCAGTCAGTTCCTGGAGAGCACTGAGAGCACCCAGTACCTGGGGAGCATTGAGAGCAGCCAGTTCCTGGGGAGCATTGAGAGCAGCCAGTTCCTGGGGAGCACTGAGAGCAGCCAGTTCATGGGGAGCACTGAGAGCAGCCAGTTCTTGGGGAGCACTGAGAGCAGCTGGATCCTGGGGAGCACTGAGAGCAGCCGGATCCTGGGGAGCACTGAACCTATGTAACCTGTGTATATCTGGCTCGAATACTAGCCAGTGCCTCACCAGCACATCCAATGTATGCAGGGAGGCTGGGATCAGGAAGTGGTGTGTGATTCTGCTGATAATTCTCAGTATACATTCTAGTTTTCTGCAGGGATTATCACATCGGGAGGAAGGTAGGAAAGGAAGAGGAGTGAGAGATTTATAGAGTATAAGGGAGAGGGTGATAGAGAAAGAAAGGAGAGAGATGAGGAGAAATGGAGAGTAAGACATAGATACAAGGACAGATGGAAAAATAAACAGAAGGACACACAGATATAGATGGACAGACAGAATACCAGATATTCAGAAAGAAGGCTGCATAAATAGGTAAAAGGCCAGAGAAACAAAAGGACAGGGAAAACCACTATCAAATATACATAGGGAGCCCCCCCTTACCCAACAGCCTTTTGCTTCACTGAGATGTGCATTGTGCACAGTGGCTCATGTTGCTGGGAGTACAGAGCTGCTGCCAGTCACTGAGTCCTACCCCACACCTTCCTATTACTGATCCCCCACCTTGCAATTACAGAGTATTTTACCTGATGCAGTGGGCCCCAGGTGGCACCTGGGAACATTCAGAGGAAGCCGCACTACTTGGGACCCGCTGCTGCAAGATGCATCAGCGGGTCCCAGGTATTAGAGAGGCCTGGGGGCACTTGCCCCGCGACCCAGTCTGACCCTGGTCGCGACCCACTTTTGGCTCGCGACCCACCACTTGAAAAACAATGGTCTAAATTATTGCAAATTGTTTCCTCCGGGGGATTCTCTGGGGCTAGCTGAGGGGAGAGATAATCCCTTCAGGTAGCAGCCAAGGAGAGCGGGAGTAAGTCTGGCCACAGGTGTGCTAGCTTTGTTAAATTATAACCTTAAGCAAACAAAAACAATTTTCCTATTATAATTACCATATATGGAATCCCAAATAGTCTGTCATTTCTTTTTCATATATCAGAATGAAGCAAGACGCTGCGCTACGCTGCATTGCGCTGATCAGCGGAGAGCCCAGAATCAGCTACACACAAAATATAGCTTCATCAGGTGGTCTGGATATTTTTTGTTAGACAGACCAGTTTATTAGATTTCAAAGAACTTATAGCCAATCAGCATACAGATACATTTCTACCTCAGAGTTTAACCAACACGGTTTAACAAGATTACTACATATGATTCAGAGATGGATTTTTTTCTATGTCCGCACACCCTTTCCTGCACAAACAGGAAATCGGCTACACCGGCCATATCCTATGTAAGAAAAGACTGTCTAGCTTCAGAAATGACACATATAAAGGAAGGGGGGTCACAGACCATTTTATCAGAAAAGGCTTTTCAAAACAGTATATTTATTATATTCATACAGAAAATTAAAATCTAATACTGAGTTACATCATCACACCAGAGGTGTTTGAGATGGATCCAAAAAAGTTGTCTGCCATCAAGGAATGGCCACTACCCCAGGGCTTGAAAGCAATACACAGATTCCTTGGTTTCACGAGCTACTATAGGAGGTTCATTAAAGGTTTCTCTTCTGTTATGTCTCCCATCACGGCCATTACCAAAAAGGGTGCTCAAAATCAGGTCTTGAGTGATCAAGCCATGCCGGCATTTCAGTCACTCAAGGAGGCATTCGTCACGGCACCTATCCTACGGCATCCAGAGACAGGCTTGCAATTTCAGCTTGAGGTTGATGCGTCCGAGATAGGAATTGGTGCAGTTCTGTCTCAAAGAGAGCGTCCTGAGGGACCTGTACACTCTTGTGGGTTTTTCTCCAGGAAAATGACACCCGCAGAGAGAAACTATGACATAGGGAACAGAGAGTTACTAGCAGTTATAGCAACCCTCAAAGAATGGTGCTATTTGCTTGAAGGTACCAAAGATCCCGTGATAATAATAACAGATCCTAAGAATCTTGTTTACATGGGAGATGCAAAACGTTTGAATTCCAGACAAGCCAGGTGGTAATTGTTCCTGTCCAATTTCAACTTTTCGTTGACATATCGTCCTGGTTCAAAGAATACTAAAGCTGATGCTTTGTTTAGGCTGTTAGAGTCATATGAACAACATACGTTCGATCACAGGCCTATCATTTCTCATGAGAGGATCTTGGGTACCGCTGTCCTGACTGTATCTTCTCCGCTGTCGGAAAGAATTCAGGCTGTTCAGGGTGTTGCTCCTCTTGAGAAACCTCCTGGTAAGGTCTTTGTACCTGAGGAGGAGAGAACACAAATGATGATGATTTATCATGATTCCAAGCCCTATGGGCATATGGGAATAACTAAAACATTAGCCATGATTGAAAAACCGTACTGGTGGGCAGGTATGCAAAGGGATATAAAGGACTACATAGCCACATGCAAAGTGTGCTGTAGAAGCAAAAATCCCAGGTCCTTACCCAATGGTCTGTTACAGCCTTTGCCGGTGCCAGAGAGACCTTGGTCCCACCTCTCCATGGACTTTATCACGGATCTACCTTTGTCCCAGGGTCATACGGTGATCCTTACCGTGGTAGACAGATTCTCTAAGATGGTGCCAGTGTTCGTGCAAAATATTGTGAGACTTCATGGGGTTCCTCTGGGAATAGTATCTAACAGAGGAACCCAGTTTGTTTCTCGATTCTGGCGAGGGTTATGTGAGATCCTTGGAATAGAGTTGAGCTTCTCCTTGGCTTATCACCCACAGATGAATGGGGCCGCAGAGAGAACCAACCGAAGTGTTGAACAATACTTGCGTTGCTTCGTATCTGAAAAGCAAAGTGAATGGGCAGATCTGTAACCCTGGGCTGAGGTTGCTTTAAACAACACAGTGAGTGAAACTACAGGTCACTCACCTTTACATACAGTCTATGGTTATGATCCTCCCATGCTCCCCTCTGTATTCCAAGTTACTGCTTTGCCAGCCTTGGACGAACATCTGAATTCTCTGAAAGGGACATGGGAGATGGTTAAAGAGATCATGAAGGCCAATATTCAAAAGCAAAAAATAAAAACAGACTAACGCAGAGGTCCTGCACCGGTGTATACGGTTGGGGACAAGGTATGGCTGTCAACCAGAAACATAAAATTGATGGTGCCTTCCATGAAGATGGCTCCCAGGTTTATTTGTCCTTATAAGGTGTTAAGATGCATTAACCCTGTTTCTTATGCTTTGGCATTATCTCCATATCTACGTATCCACAGCATATTTCACATTAGTTTTCTGAAAACTCTTACCTGCAACAGGTTCACCAGAGTCAATGCTCCCCCTCCGCCTATCAAGTCCCAGGGTGAGGAGGAGTACGAAGTCTATGCCATCTTAAGGTCCCGTATGGTCAGAGGTGTCCTTCAATACCTGGTGGATTGGGAGGGTTATGGTCCTGAGGATAGTTCTTGGCTGCCTGCCAGTGAAGTCCATGCGCCTCTTCTGGATCGTCAATTCCATGCGGCTCATCCTTCAGTGCCTGGAGGTCGTTCTGTGCCTGACCGTAGATGGGGGGTTCTGTTACATCCTCAGCCCCTGCTGCACTCCCTGGGGGTCCGGGCAAGGTGGTGTGCCGCTGGCTGGCCGGGTGCCAGCACAACCTGATGGCCGATCAGCGTCTGAGGGGACGGGGCCTGGTGTGGTCACGAGGAGCTGCGAGATTTAAAGCAGGGAGTGAGGAGCTGCCTCATCGCCCTGATGTGGAGTTCAGTTCCCGCATCGCTAGTGTATTCTCATTGCTGTTTAAGTTGCCGACCCGTTTCTGTCTACGATTCCTGCTCCTGATTTTGACCTGGCTTGTATCTGACTATTCTCTTGCTTTTACCATTAGTGGTTGCCAGTATTGTGCGTTGGTGGATTAACCCTATGTTTGCCGCTGGGGGTTTCACTCGCTATCTGGGATCATTCCCATCTCGCTCTGGGGTATCATTTGTGGCCTCATTAGGGTACTGTTTAAGGCCCAAGGTTCATGATTCATTGCTACATATATATGTGCAAACCGCGGTAGAGAAATACTGTTTATTTTCTGCATATGATCATTGAGCTCAAACCGCCAAGTATCACCAAGGTCTGTACCAGCTGTATCCCCATATGTGTGTCAGCCACCTCTGATTATTGCAAGGTACTTCTTACCCGTTTGTGCGCTACAGAAAAAGCTAAGTCTGTTAGTTTGTTGACTGCCCTGCTGCCTGCACGATTCATCAACTGTCAAACATTGTTGTCAGATAACCGTCTCGGTACTCCCACTCAAGTATTACAGACTTCTGTATTGGTTGGTGTTTCTGAAGGTGCACTAAGTTGGCTTTTGGTCTCGAAACCATTTGAGCTTCGATGCAAATCAGTTCTGCTCTTGTATTCCTTGGTTTTGGAAAATAAGTTTGTATTTACCGAGTATTTTGCAACTATCAAGCAGATATTTCTGTCCAAAAAGATCTCAACCTCGCTACTCTTGTGGAAGCGCTACAGCACCCGTTATATTTACTCTGCATTCCAGTCATGGCGGATGGTTGGTTGCGTTTCAGGCTTTGACACAATAGAACCCGGATGGGACAATAATTTTTTACATTAATCTATTTAAGGAGGACATTTCATAGCGAACACTTCATCTCTGATGAAGTCCAGCTGAGGTGAAATGCGTTGGATGGTTTGTTCATGTGTTTTTATTAATTTATTAAATTGTTTTTTTTTTTTAGAATATCCTTTCCATCTTCATTCATGGCTATCACCTGCGGAGCACTGGTTGCTTTATTTTGATCCTGACAGTTATTTGGGATAGATCCAGCCAGCGGACCCACGTCAGACTGGTGCAAGGAGCAGTAACAATTGCTACATGCCTCTTGATCCTTGCTATGTTATACAGGGCCGGTGCAAGCATTTTTGTCTACTCAGCGCGAAGGTGCGTTTTGGTGCCCCCCCCCATCCCTACCATGCCATGTCAATCAGCATTGAGATGCATAATAATCTCTAAAGCATACCAAGAATAAGTTGTCATTTGCGCTCACCCCCAGGCATGTACTGGCCATAGGGACTACAGGGAGATTCCCGGTGGGCCGATGGCTCTGTGGGCCAGTGTGAATGCTGGTTCACCGCGTGGCTCGCGCTGCCCTTAATGGGTGAGGTGAGAACTTCCACACTGCAAAACAGACGCAGTCTCATATTGCGGCCACCGTGCCGGTGAGACCCTCTGCGCATCTTAAGGCATGGTGCACACTTGACCTCAGTGCCACTGCGGTGCTTTACCCAATCGCTCTGCAGCAACTCCAGTATCTGTAGAGCGATTGGTTGAGCGATCCAGTTGGATTATATACTATATTTGTGTGTATTTGCATAATTAAATTGGGCCGGTCTGGATGACATCCAGGGCTGATTTTCTGTCCCAGTCCAGCCCTGCTCACCCCTGTAGCTCCATGTTAAACAAAACACAGAGGTTTTGGTTTATTTGAATGGTCATTAAAGTGTAAGCTCTTCTGCCGCATCACTACACCTCTGGGGTCAGGCTAGTCCTTCCTAATGAAACCAAAAGCTGCTTTCTAAGCAACCACATGTCCTCATGCGGCTTCTCAGCCATGAGAGAAACTGATGGGTTTTATTTACACCCTCACCAGGAGCAATTCAGGTTTATAAGATACGTCTACCTTATTGATGTACTTATACACACTGCAAATTACAGAGCTCACTTCAATAAACCTTCCAGTAATGTGCGGTGTGTATGAGCGTATCACAGAGCTCCACAGTAATAAAACTCACAGTAATGTGCAGTGTGAATGAGTGTATAACAGAGCTCCACAGCAATAAAAAAAGGTAATGTACCAATATCAGTTTATTCAAACCCCCTGCATATCATTTTACACCCCCAGTACATGATTTTACACCCACCAGTATAGCAATTTACACCCCCAGTACATGATTTTACACCCACCAGCATAGCAATTTACACCCCCAGTAAATCAGTTTACAGCCCCAGACCCCAGTATATCAATTTACAGCCCCCCCCAGTATATCTATTTACGGCCCCAGACCCCAGTATATCAATTTACAGCCCCCCCAGTATATCTATTTACGGCCCCAGACCCAGTATATCAATTTACAGCCCCCCAGTATATCTATTTACGGCCCCCAGACCAGTATATCAATTTACAGCCCCCAGACCCAGTATATCAATTTACAGCCCCCCCAGTATATCTATTTACGGCCCCCAGACCCAGTATATCTTTTACAGCCCCCAAACCCAGTATATCAATTTACAGCCCCAGTATATCTATTTACAGCCCCCAGACCCAGTATATCCATTTACAGCCCCCAGACCCAGTATAGCAATTTACAGCCCCCCAGTATATCTATTTACAGCCCCCAGACCCAGTATATCCATTTACAGCCCCCCCAGTATATCTATTTACAGCCCCCAGACCCAGTATTTCAATTTACAGCCCCCCAGTATATCCATTTACAGCCCCCAGATCCAGTATAGCAATTTACAGCCCCCCAGTATATCTATTTACAGCCCCCCAGTATATCTATTTACAGCCCCAGACCCAGTATATCCATTTACAGCCCCCCAGTATATCTATTTACAGCCCCCAGACCCAGTATATCCATTTACAGCCCCCAGACCCAGTATAGCAATTTACAGCCCCCCAGTATATCTATTTACAGCCCCCACCCAGTATATCCATTTACAGCCCCCAGACCCAGTATAGCAATTTACAGCCCCCAGACCCAGTATAGCAATTTACAGCCCCCCAGTATAGCAATTTACAGCCCCCAGACCCAGTATAGCAATTTACAGCCCCCCCAGTATATCTATTTACAGCCCCCCCAGTATAGCAATTTACAGCCCCCCAGTATATCTATTTACAGCCCCCAGACCCAGTATATCCATTTACAGCCCCCCAGTATATCTATTTACAGCCCCCAGACCCAGTATATCCATTTACAGCCCCCAGACCCAGTATAGCAATTTACAGCCCCCCCAGTATAGCAATTTACAGCCCCCAGACCCAGTATAGCAATTTACAGCCCCCCCAGTATATTAATCTACACCCCCCTCCCATTAGTTTATTCACACCTGGTAATAAATCTCCTCTCTGCCTCGCTCCTCCATCGCAGCAGAGTGAAAGCACGCGGGCTGGTGGCTCCTCCATCGCAGCAGAGTGAAAGCACGCGGGCTGGTGGCTCCTCCTGCAGTTGTTTTCCTGGGCTATGTGGATCACGTGTGGGGGCGGCGCCAAATTACACAGTGTGCCTGCTCGTGTTAAGAACGTGGGATGGGACTGAGACAGGCACACACACTGCAGCGCCGCCGCAAATCTGATTTTTCCGCCCCTCAAACTGGCAGCAGGCCAGGACAGTAAGGCGGCCGCCTGTGCCGCCTTACATTAGCGCCGGCCCTGATGTTATACATCTCCCATCATTTATCACTGACATTTTATGTTTGTATCAGCTCCCGACTCCCACAATGCTTGTTAGTTTGATGATGGCAGCATGTACAGAGCTATGGAACTTTTTGGAGCTTCATAAATACTTGTAACTGTAGATCACGCTGACATCATCAGTGACAGATTTAGTGACTGGGGGCAGGATATTCAAATCCCACTGTAACGTGGGTGATCACTGTCCACATGCAGTCTGCTCCGACAAAACCCAGTGAAACACAGGAGATACTTGCAGGTTGAAAACCACCCAGAGACTGACTTTATTTTCACTTTACAATTTGAAATAACACACACACACATACACACACACACACACACACAGTGTATGTACACAGATAATGGAAACACGCCCAGCATTGGAACAATGGCTTAAGAGTCAGATAACAATGATCTGGGTGACATTAGTTGCTGGGGGAAGGGGAGGGGGTGTGATGGAAGCAGGTGAAAACAAAGGAACCCATTACTTACAGGGGGGTGTATTTTAAACAAAGACAGGCTCGTAATAGAGGATAAGCTATACACAGGTAATACAATACACTACAATAAATAAATAAGGGAATATTAATATAAGAAAGACATCTGGGAATAGGGCACAGAAAACACAAACACCCTGCATCTAAAATTGTAGATTGTACAGGGTGACTGTAACAAAGGAAAGAGCAGAAAAAAAAATGAAAAATCCGGCCTGCACCTCTCAAATACATTTCTAGGCCCATGTACTTAGAGTCCAAAGAGACACACGTCACATATCTCCCCCTTTTGCGGGAGACTAACCTGGGAGAAGACCCAAAACAGGTTAAAGTCTAACTCATATCACTGCTGCAGTAATGTCCATAAAGAGTCACAACTGAGCACAAGTCGCTCACCCAGCTGACCCTGGACTCTTCTGTATAATGTCACTGCTGCTGGAGAGAATGTGGGGTGGCTGGTGTCTCCTCAGTCAACAGTTGGGGATCTGCACCAGCATGACATTCCCACATTCAGAAGATACAAACGGCTTCACTCCTATATAAATTCTCTCATGTAAAGTAAGATCACCCTTTGTTCTACAACATATCTCACTCAGAGCATGCAAACAACTTTATTTATGTATGAATTATCTTATGTTGAGTAAGTGTATCCTTACTTTTAAAACATTTCTCACATTCAGAACATGCAAACGGCTTCTCTCGTGTATGAATTCTCTCATGTTTAGTAAGGTCACCCTTTGTTCTAAAACATTTCTCACATTCAGAACATGCAAACGGCTTCTCTCCTGTATGAAGTCTCTCATGTTTAGTAAGATTACCCTTTGTTCCAAAACACTTCTCACATTCAGAACATGCAAATGGTTTCTCTCCTGTATGAATTCTTTCATGCAAAGTAAGCTTAACCTTCGTTCTAAAACATTTCTCACATTCAGAACATGCAAAAGGCTTCTCTCCTGTATGAATTCTCTCATGTAATGTAAGCTTACCCTTTGTTCTAAAACATTTTTCACAAACAGAACATGCAAACGGTTTCTCTCCTGTATGAAGTCTCTCATGTATTATAAGCTTACCCTTTGTTTCAAAACATTTCTCACATTCAGAACATGCAAACGGCTTCTCTCCTGTATGAATTCTCTCATGTGCAGTAAGCTCACACTTTTTGTTAAACCATTTCTCACATTCAGAACATGCAAACGGCTTCTCTCCTGTATGAATTCTCTCATGTATAGTAAGCTCACACTTTGTGTTAAAACATTTCTCACATTCAGAACAAGCAAACGGCTTCTTTCCTGTATGAATTCTCTCATGTTTAGTAAGGCTACCCTTTTCTCTAAAACATTTCTCACATTCAGAACATACAAATGGTTTCTCTCCTGTATGAATTCTCTCATGTAAAGTACGATTACCCTTTGTTCTAATACATTTCTCACATACAGAACATGCAAATGGGTTCTCTCCTGTATGAATTCTCTCATGTGCAGTAAGCTCACTCTTTGTTCTAAAACATTTTCCACATTCAGAACAAGCAAACGGCTTCTCTCCTGTATGAAGTCTCTCATGTGCAGTAAGCTCACACTTTGTTCTAAAACATTTTCCACATTCAGAACAAGCAAACGGCTTCTCTCCTGTATGAATTCTCTCATGTAAGGTAAGATTACCCTTTGTTTCAAAACATTTCTCACATTCAGTACATGCAAACGGCTTCTCTCCTGTATGAAATCTCTCATGTAAAGTAAGATAACCCTTTGTTCTAAAACATTTCCCACATTCAGAACATGCAAACGACTTCTCTCCTGTATGAATTCTCTCATGTGCAGTAAGCTTACTCATTGTTCTAAAACATTTCCCACATTCAGAACATGCAAACGGCTTCTCTCCTGTATGAATTCTCTCATGTGCAGTAAGCTTACTCTTTGTTCTAAAACATTTTCCACATTCAGAACAAGCAAACGGCTTCTCTCCTGTATGAAGTCTCTCATGTGCAGTAAGCTCACACTTTGTTCTAAAACATTTTCCACATTCAGAACAAGCAAACGGCTTCTCTCCTGTATGAATTCTCTCATGTAAAGTAAGATTACACTTTGCTCTAAAACATTTCCCACATTCAGAACATGCAAACGGCTTCTCTCCTGTATGAATTCTCTCATGTAAAGTAAGATTACCCTTTGTTTCAAAACATTTCTCACATTCAGTACATGCAAACGGCTTCTCTCCTGTATGAAATCTCTCATGTAAAGTAAGATAACCCTTTGTTCTAAAACATTTCCCACATTCAGAACATGCAAACGACTTCTCTCCTGTATGAATTCTCTCATGTGCAGTAAGCTTACTCTTTGTTCTAAAACATTTCCCACATTCAGAACACGCAAACGGCTTCTCTCCTGTATGAATTCTCTCATGTGCTGTAAGCTTACTCTTTGTTTGAAAACATTTCTCACATTCAGAACATGCAAACGCTTTCTCTCCTGTATGAATTCTCTCATGTGCACTAAGCTCACCCTTTGTTTTAAAACATTTCTCACATTCAGAACATGCAAACGCTTTCTCTCCTGTATGAATTCTCTCATGTGCAGTAAGCTCACCCTTTGTTCTAAAACATTTCTCACATTTAGAACATGCAAACGGCTTCTCTCCTGTATGAATTCTCTCATGTGCAGTAAGCTCACTCTTTTGTTTTAAACATTTCTCACATTCAGGAACATGCAAACGGCTTCTCTCCTGTATGAATTCTCTCATGTGCAGTAAGCTCACTCTTTGTTTTAAAACATTTCTCACATTCAGAACATGCAAACAGCTTCTCTCCTGTATGAATTCTCGCATGTTTAGTAAGATCACCCTTTGTTCTATAACATTTCCCACATTCAGAACATGCAAATGGTTTCTCTCCTGTATGAATTCTCTCATGTGCAGTAAGCTCACTCTTTTTTTTAACACATGTCTCACATTTAGAACAAGCAAACGGCTTCTTTCCTGTATGAATTCTCTCATGTTTAGTAAGACTACCCCTTGCTCTAAAACATTTCCCACATTCAGAACAAGCAAATATCTTCGCTCCTATGTGAACTCTCCTGTGTATACCAAGACTTGCATTTGTGTTTAAACATTTCTCACTTTCAGGGCATTGAAATTTTTTTCTTCCAATATGAGCTGTGTGAGTTTGGGGAAGTACTGACCCACAAGAGACAGAATTTGTAATATCAGAATGAACTAACATGTCTGAATAAGGATCATTTCTTTGGACAGTCCCATGTGACAGCTCGGAATTCTCTGGTTCTTTTTGATTTTCTTGGAAATCCAGAGTTTCATCTTTGTTTATTTCTTGCTTTACTGACAGAGGCTTCATGAGGTTTTCTTCAACGTATGATACGGATTCCTCAAAAATTATTTCTGCAGACATTTTCAGACTCTTGCTGTTCTCCTGCAAAATAATACAGTTTCTAGTAGCGGTATATACTTCATGTAATAACTTGAGGGTAGGGTAGGTCTGGTTTTTATGCTGGTGGTATCTTACCCATCAAATCTAGTAGTGTCAGGCAGCCACAGAAAGAAGTAAAAAAGGGGAGGGGCATAAGCAATGAAGGAGAAGGGCAGTAATGGAGGTGACAAAGACATCACCTTCCCTGTAGGTGCCGACACAAATGTCAAAGACCCCAACAGGTACCAGAGAAAAGCCCTTTCCTTCGTGTTTCGGAGGGGTGAGAGGGTCTGGATTTCCACCAATAGCGTGCGTAGCCCTTTTTGCCAGGGTTTGCACCCATGGAACATTTATTAATTGAAAACTTATGTTTAGAAGATTTTGCACTTTTTTCATTAGACATAACGAGCCTGTAATACAGAGATACCGTCAGATTTTATGCGATTCATCATGAACCAGATAAAGGGAAATAGAAAATGTCAATGTAGGAGATGAAAGAGGACCTCTGTACCTCCCATTAGGGTGTGCCTGGGCACCAAACACCCCCCCTATGCCCGCCTATGGTTTCCAGTTTGTTAGAATTGTTTGAGGCCCACTAGTGCTCTATATCGCACTCCAGACATTTAACCTCTTGTCTGCCAAAGATTCAGCTCTTTCCTGAAACATTTAACCCTTTACTTACTAATAGGGCACAAATAACCCATTCCCTGCCAGAAAGCTCCGTCTCAGTCAGTCTGGTCAGGTGGTGATTGTCACAAAGGGGCTCCTTATAGACGGGTTATAATCAGCAATATATGGATTTACTTACAGGAAGGTCGCTCACTCCCAGGACCCTCAGGCTGGATCTCCTCTCTGGATTCACCAGGCGGATCTGCAGCCTCACAAGGCTAAGGACAGAAAGGACAAAGAGGGTGGAGCTACAGGGGTTACAGGAGATGTGGGATTATATGTAACTCCTGCATCAATACAAACAAAACCCAAAACACATTTTAAACATTTAAACAGCACGTCCCGTGGCAGGTGGATCTTAATGGCGCGGGGTCGGCATAACAGGCCCCTCTGGTGTTTATGGGCTGCCACCAGCGAGCAGGCACCGCACATCATCTGTGTAGGAGGGCCGGACGAGGGCGGCAGCAGCCAGAGCATACTAGTACCCCCCACCAGGTTTATACCCACCCGCTGGGCACAACAGTCCAGTAGTAAGGGGTTAATGATACAAAAGTGAGCATAAAAAAGTCACTAACACAAGACAACCACGAGCAAGAAAATATTCGTAACACTTTCTGATTCAGCATCTGAACAACTTTTGTTTTGACGTCATCATCAATTTAAGCTTAATTAGCCAGGATGGTCAGACAATAGGACGGACAGAGGCACAGGGACAGAGAGAACAGACAGAAGCACAGGGAGAGAACAGCGGCACAGAGAGGACGGACAGAGGCACAGGGACAGAGAGAACAGACAGAGGCACAGGGAGAGAACAGCGGCACAGAGAGGACAGACAGAGGCACAGAGAAGATGGACAGAGCCACAGGGACAGAGAGGACAGACAGAGGCACACGACAGCGGTGTAACGGTTGGTCCCCGCTTGGGCAATCGTGGTGGCTTGGAACATGGAGTGAAGCCCTTAAGGCAGATGAGCTACTGACTAGACACAGGACAGATAGATAATACAGACTTATTTACCAAAACCAAGGATCATGACAAGACAAGAGAACTGCTAAACACACTGACAGAGTTAGTGATACGAGAACTGAACTCCACGTCAGGGCTATGCAGGAACCAGACAAACACAAGGGACAGGAGGGCCAGAAGAACTAAAGGAATACTAAGCTGGGGTAGGTCCTTTAGTTGGCCTCTTACTAGGGAGAAAACCTAACAAAGTATAACAGAGCAGTAGGAACAAGAAGAGCGAATGTTAACACAATATACAAAAATCCTGCACTAAAGAGGTCCTTGTAATGGCCTCTGAGAATATACTAAACTAAGACACACAAGGTACAGGAAACATGAAACATACAAGAATGGTCAGACAGGCAAAGGTTGGCAACAGATCAGCATACCCAGAATCCAGGAAGCAGGAAGAAAAAGGGATTGTCAGAAATACAGCCGAGGTCAAAACCAGAATATCAAGACTAGAATGCTTAGCAGCAACTCAGGAAAGAACAGGACACAACCACCATCAAACTCCACAAATTGTCCAACCAGGCCTCTGTGCTGCTGGATATATATAGGGAGTGGGTCTGTGTGATTGGGCCATGTGACCCCAGACCAGGTGATCACAACAGAACCCCAGCCCTAGCCAGCACAGCCAGACACACCACAGGGGAAAACAGACATGGAGGCCCTTCACCACCAGGGAGCATGACCAAAACCAGGGAAAATGTAACAAGAGGACAGACAGAGGAACAGGACAGAGAGAACAGATGCACAGTGAGGATGGACAGAGCCACAGGGGCAGAGAGGATGGACATAGGCACAGGCAGAGACACAGGGACAGAGAACAGACAGAGGCACATGACAGAGAGGACGGACAGAGGCACAGGACAGAGAGGACGGACAGAGAGGATGGACAGAGGCACAGGGACAGAGGGGATGGACAGAGGCACAGGACAGAGAGAACAGACAGAGGCACAGGACAGAGAGGACAGAGGCACAGGGACAGAGAACAGACAGAGGCACAAGACAGAGAGAACGGACAGAGGCACATGAGAGGACGGACAGCGGCACATGAGAGGACGGACAGAGGCACAGGACAGAGAGGACAGAGAGAGGCACAGGACAGAGAGAACAGACAGAGGCATAGGGACAGAGAGAACGGACAGAGGCACAGGGACAGAGAGGACGGACAGAGGCACAGGACAGAGAGGACAGACAGAGGCACAGGGACAGAGAGAAGAGAGGCACGGACAGAGAGAACACAAAGAGGCATAGGGACAGAGTGAGTGGACAGAGGCACAGTGACTAGCATGAGGGTCAGAGGGTAGGACAGACAGAGGCACAGGGACAGAGGCAGAGGACAAAGGCACATGGGCAGACATGAGGCACAGTGTCAGAGAGGGACAGGTTGTAACAGAGTCCTGTTCCCTGGCTGTGTAGCTCCGTTATTAACGCTCCCTAGAATTGCTCAGACGTCAGATCAATGTTACCTGCAGTGTAAAAGGCAAAATCAATCTACACTATATTGCCAAAAAGTATTCACTCACGTGCCCAGCTGCCTGATTTGGATGGGTGAGCGAATACTTTGGCAATATAGTGTATATATATAATAAACGCCAAAGTCCTGACTGACTGACTGACTCATCAACGCCCAGTTGAAACCGTTTAACCTAGGAACTGAAATTTTGATGTGCACTGTTTTTAATGACGTAGGCACCCGCACTAAGGAAGGATTTTTGGAAACTCTGCCCTAAGGGGGTTAAAAAGGGTTGAATATTTTAAACAGGATACCTATAGCTCAAAAACAGAAAGATGTCACAGACGTGAAAATCGGTATTTAGATTCGCCTTGAAAAGTAAAAAAACACATAATTTAACCATTTTCCAAAAATCCAGTGTGGGGGCAAAAAAGGGCGGTTTTGAATACTTTTATCAGTATACTCATATTTCAAAAACCAAGGATGTTACAGACGTGAAATTTGGTATTTACAATCTTTGTGAAAAAAATCAAACTTGTTTTACCATTTTCCACAAATCCAATTAAGGGGGGGTCGAGGGAAAGGGGTCTGAATGGTTTTATCAGTATACCTATATTTCAAAAACCAAAGATGTTACAGACGTGAAATTTGGTATTTATGATCTTCTTGAAAAATAAAAAAACAGATGTTTTACCATTTTCCAAAAATCACAAATGGGGGATGTAAAAAGGGGGGGTGAATAGTTTTAGACAGGATACCTACATCTCCCAGGACATACTTGAAAACGAGAGAAATCTCAATGTATCCTTCCTGGTAAAATTCTTTGCAAATAAATAAATCTCAAAAACAGAAGATGTTACAGACGTGAAAATTGGTAATTAGATTTTGTCATGCCTCAGGCCTGAGAGTCTGCTGTGGTCAGCCTGGGTCACTTGCTCTCATTACCTGCTTCCCACCTAAGGGTTAACTCTGTGTCTGAACCAGAGGTTTTGCATAAAACCAGACCACACCCTCCTCTCCTTTGCTCTTTCATTTTGTGTTTTTCCCTTCCCTGTGTTCAGAGGTCTTGAGAGCTCCCTCTTGTCATTGTATGCTGCCTGATTTATTTTGCTCTGCCTTGCATTCTTGCTGTGTCTGCATTACCTGGTTCCTGCTGGCTGGACGATCCACTGCGTGGCCCACTATCCAGTGGGTCCAGAGACTCTCAAGTGGCTTCCAGCCCTCCAGCTCTCTCCAAGGAGACCAATCTTCTATCAAGGTACATTTGCCTAAAGACTCCTGCTTCTCCTCAAGCGGATCTGCAGAGAGACTACGTGGTCCACCATCCACTTGCCTATTTTCTGTGTTACTGTCTGTTTTGTGCTGGACTGCTTGCTGTGAACCATTCTGCAATACAGCCTTATTGTACATATACTGCCTCCAGTGTCTGTGTGCCTGCTTATCCCCAGCGCTTGGGATTATATATCACAACACAGAGGCTGTGCCATGGCTCCTTCGTGGCGCGAGCCTGACATAATGAAAGAGCCCAACACCAGGCCCGTGGGGGTAATACATGCACTGGAGGACATTGCTTATCAGCTGCTGCTTGTGGTAGAGGATGTATGGAATCTCATGGACTGTTTTCTTCTTACACCTGGCCCTGTCAGGGGTTCACCAGAGAGCAGAGCATTGCAGCAACCAGCTGTGGCTAATCGCTCTCCACCCGAATGCAGAGCCCAGGCACCTTCTGTGGAGTCACAGAGAGAAAGGCGCAGAAGGCTGAACCAGTGCTTCTACTGCAGGTCAGATCTGCACCGAATAGATGTCTGTCCCATCAGACCTGCTAAGCCTCAAGCCGCTGCTCCTGTGCCACACCAAGCCGCTGCTCCTGTGCCACACCAAGCCGCTGGTCCTGTGCCACGCCAAGCCGCTGGTCCTGTGCCACGCCAAGCCGCTGGTCCTGTGCCACGCCAAGCTGCTGGTCCTGTGCCACGCCAAGCCGCTGCCAAATCCCGTCAGACTCCAGTCACTACCAAGCTTCGCCAAGCTGCTGCCAAGCCTCGCCAAGCTGCTGCCAAGTCCCGTCAGACTCCAGTTGCTGCCAAGCTTCACCAAGTTGCTGCCAAGTCCCTCCAGACTCCAGCTGCTGTCAAGCCTCGTCAGGCTACCAATGTTGGCAAGCTTCGCCGAACTCCTGTACCCAGGAGGCCTGCATCCAGTGTGGTCTCCTCGGAGGAGAGTTCTAAGGAGGACTCGATTGCTGAGTACATGGAGACTCTGCCTACTGAGCCCAGCGAGGAGGAACCCATGGGTGTGGAGCCCACATTCCCCACAGACCAAGAACCTATGGAGGTTGCTCCTCTCCTGGTGGCCTCTACTATGACCCCCCAGACTGCTAAGCATCCTCAAGGTGGTCCTGGACGACAAATTGGGGCCCTGCTTAAGAGACCTGCATTCAATTCGGGGTTCTATGGTTGTGACACCCTACCTTCTGAGACTCAACCAAGCCCACCAGTCCAAATCCAGACTCTGTCCATAGCCTCTGATGGCTTCATCGTGCTGGACTCTGAGCTTGCTGTATATGAACAGCGCCTGGCAGCTAAGGAGCCAGTTCCTTCACCCATCATCGTGGGGGTTGCCACCAGCAGCCCTCTCACGCCTGTGCCACCTGTGACCAGTCCTACTCCTGAGGGCTGCGTCTGGGCATCCAACGGGACTTTGGTCCGGAAAGAGGACTTGGAAATCTTTGAACAGGCCCTACATGCTCAAGGGGACATTTATGATGATCCAGACTCAGACTCTGATAGTTGGTGGTAACCTCCTTGCTACTTCCCTGATTTGGGCATGTCCTAGGTGCCCGGAGTGCACCTTGTAAGAAGGGGGTACTGTCATGCCTCAGCCCTGAGAGTCTGCTGTGGTCAGCCTGGGTCACTTGCTCTCATTACCTGCTTCCCACCTAAGGGTTAACTCTGTGTCTGAACCTGAGGTTTTGCATAAAACCAGACCACACCCTCCTCTCCTTTGCTCTTTCATTTTGTGTTTTTCCCTTCCCTGTGTTCAGAGGTCTTGAGAGCTCCCTCTTGTCATTGTATGCTGCCTGATTTATTTTGCTCTGCCTTGCATTCTTGCTGTGTCTGCATTACCTGGTTCCTGCTGGCTGGACAATCCACTGCGTGGCCCACTATCCAGTGGGTCCAGAGACTCTCAAGTGGCTTCCAGCCCTCCAGCTCTCTCCAAGGAGACCAACCTTCTATCAAGGTACATTTGCTTAAAGGCTCCTGCTTCTCCTCAAGCGGATCTGGAGAGAGACTACGTGGTCCACCATCCACTTGCCTATTTTCTGTGTTACTGTCTGTTCTGTGCTGGACTGTTAGCTGTGAACCATTCTTCAATACAGCCTTATTGTACATATACTGCCTCCAGTGTCTGTTTGCCTGCTTATCCCCAGCGTTTGGGATTATATATCACAACACAGAGGCTGTGCCATGGCTCCTTCGTGGCGCATGCCTGACAGATTTGTCTTGAGAAACAAACCATTTTACCATTTTCCAAAAATCCAGTGGGAGAGGGGCAAAAAGGGGGGTTGAATACTTTTATCAGTATACCTATATTTCAAAAAACAAAGATGTTACAAGTGTGAAATTTGTCACTTACAATCTTCTTGGTAAAATACCTTATCAATACCAATTTTCACGTCTGTAACATCTTATGTTTTTGAGATCTACAGTTGTGTTCAAAATTATTCAACCCCCAATGCTGTAAAGGGTTTTAGGGAATTTAGTGTACATTTGTAATTGTATTCAGAATGAAATCCTACAAGGACTTTTTAAAGAACCATATGCAACTAAAATGACATCAATTGGTTTTGTAATACAGTAGTAAATGTTTCTTTTGTGAATTCTTCATTGACACAATTATTCAACCCCTTAAAGACTACCACTCTGAAGAACAGAGGTTCATTCAAGTGTTTTCAATCAGGTATTGAAAACACCTGTGGATGTCACGGAGCAGCAATAAAGCATAATAAGCACCAATTAGGCAGCTTTAAAATGACTGTGATACTCAGCTCCTTCTAGACATTTACTGGTGTGGTTACAAACATGGTGAAGTCAAGAGAATGGTCCAGGAAGACAAGAGAAGAGGTGATTACTCTTCACAGGAAGGGCAATGGCTATAAGAAGATTGCAAAGATGTTAAACATACCAAGAGAGACCATAGGAAGCATCATTCGCAAATTCAAGGCAAAGGGCACTGTTGAAACGCTACCTGGTCGTGGCAGAAAGAAGATACTGACTTCGACTGCTGTGCGCTACCTGAAGCGTAGAGTGGAGAAAAGTCCCCGTGTGACTGCTGAGAAAAGATCTGTCAGATGTGGGTACTGAAGTTTCAGCTCAGACAATACGGCGCACACTGCGTAATGAAGGCCTCCATGCCAGAACTCCAGGCGCACCCCCTTGCTGTCTCCAAAGAATAAGAAGAGTCGACTGCAGTATGCCAAAAGTCATGTGGACAAACCACAGAAGTTTTGGGATAGTGTTCTGTGGACTGATGAAACAAAATTAGAACTGTTTGGGCCCATGGATCAATGCTATGTTTGGAGGAGGAAGAACAAGGCCTATGAAGAAAAGAACACCTTGCCTACTGTGAAGCATGGCGGGGGGTCAATCATGCTTTGGGGCTGTTTTGCTTCTGCAGGTACAGGGAAGCTTCAGCGTGTGCAAGGTACCATGAATTCTCTTCAGTACCAGGAGATACTGGATGACAATGTGATGCAGTCCGTCACAAACCTGAGGTTTGGGAGACGTTGGACCTTTCAACAGGACAATGATCCCAAGCATACCTCCAAGTCCACAAGAGCATGGTTGCAGATTAACCACTTCCATGCGGAGGACGCGCTGAGCGCGTCCTCCACATGGCTCCCGCTGTGCGGAGGACGCGCTGAGCGCGTCCTCCCTTTGGGGTCAGCGTTCGGCCGGGTTCCGGCTGATCGCCGGCCCCCCCGGTGCGGGCTGACATCCTCGCTGTCAGCCCAGCATCCGGAACCGCCGCCAATGAAATTAGGTGTCATCGCGGCAGCGCGATGACACCTAATTCAGGCGCCCCCCCCCCGCATGTGCGGAGGAGGCGCCTGAAAGGGAGGGGGGAGGTCCTTCGGACCTCTCTCCCTCCCGATTGGCGGCGTTGTGGGGTTAACCCAGGCACCATTTGGAAGGGCACAGCCTGCCCTTCCAAATGGTGCCTGGCATTAACCCCTGGGGAGCTGGATCGCGAATCGGCGCTGAAAAGCGCCGGTTCGTGATCCTTTCCCGAGCTGGCCGACATCTTGGATATTGGCCAAGCCTCCAGGAACTCCCCCTGAGGACTGGCGTCATCGTGCATAGCACGATGACGCCAGTCCTAGAGTTAACCCCTAACTGCCACCAACGGTGGAGATAGGGAGTTCATTGGAACTCCCTATCTCCCGATCCGTGGCAGCTAGGGGTTAAAGTTTGGTATGGTTGGATCGGGCAGAGCATGGCCGTTCCAACGATACCAAACACTACTGTGAAAAAAGTTTTTTTTTTAAAAAAAAAATTAAATTTAAAATAAAAATATATTTAAAAAAAATTATAAAAAAAAAATAAACATTTTTTTTCTTTTTTTTGGTTCGTTAATGCAGCAATATTGTTCCCATTGCAATTATAATGTGAACAATGATGCTGCACTAACGATTTTTGTATGCGGTGCGTTTGTTAAAAATCGTGTAATTTTCCCCAAAAAAAATGTAACGAGACCCCATCTCTAATTTTTTTAACAAGCGCACCCCATACAAAATATAACCGCAATTGCTCGCATGTTAAAATGTGAAAAAAAACACTTTACACGTTGTAAATTATTGAAAATACATATTTTATTGCATTTTTTGTTATAATATACAGACAGGACATGACGTATACATATAATAATGACATATTATGAATCTGCCGAGTCTGACGGAAAGAACGATATATAATATGTCTGGGTCATATACTAAAATAAGCCTTCAAAACGCGTTTAAACATGATGAGCAAAACCGGTAAAAATGACCTCAGCACAGAGGTGTGAAAAGCCTCAGCAGCGAAAGGGTTAAAGGCTGGAACATTTTGGAGTGGCCATCGCAGTCACCTGACTTAAATCCGATTGAGAGCCTCTGGTGGGACTTAAAGAAAGCAGTTGCAGTGCGCAAGCCTAAGAATGTGACTGAACTGGAGGCTTTTGCCCATGACGAATGGGCGAAGATGCCCGTAGATCGATGCAAGACACTTGTGTCAAGCTATGCTTCACGTTTAAAAGCTGTTATAACTGTAAAAGGATGTTGTACTAAGTACTAAGATTGAATGTCACTTGGGGGTTGAATAAAACTGATAATGATGTGAGCACAGAAAAGACATTTGTGGTTATTTCATTATAAATGTTATGTTATATTTGTCTGACCTACACGTGCCTCTTTGATTTAATTGTAAGCAAGATGACTGAATGATCAAAATCTATGTCAAACTGGCCAAAACACTCAATTTCAGTGGGGGTTGAATAATTTTGAACACAACTGTAGGTATTCTGTTGAAAAGTATTCACTCCCCCCTTTTTTAACCCCACGTGGGATTTTTAGAAAATGTTAAAACACGTGTTATTTTTAATTTTAATTTTCGAAAAATCCCACGTGGGGGGTTAAAAAAGGGGGGTGAATACTTTTCAACAGAATACCTATATTTCAAAAACAGAAGATGTTACAGACGTGAAAATTGGTATCTAGATTCGTCTTGAAAAATAAAAAAACAAGTATTTTACCATTTTCCAAAAATCCAGTGGGGGGGTTGAATACCTTTATCACTATACCTATATTTCAAAAACCAATGATGTTACAGGTGCGAAATTCCATATTTACAATCTTCATGCAAAAAAAAAACGTGTTTTGCTTTTTCCGAAAATCCAGTTAAGGGGGGTGGGGTAAAGGGTACTTTTATCAGAATACCTATATTTCAAAAAAACAAATATGGGTGTGAAATTTGGCACTTGCAATCTTTTTGAAAAATAAAAAAGAAAATTCCCAAGTGGGGGGGAGGGGGTTCTAACAAAAAAACCTCATGTTTCTTTTAAAAACAATTTTAACAAATCCTAAAATCCACACGAAGCCGCGGGCAAAACCTAGTTTAAAATTTCACCTTGCACAGGCTCGTCAGGAGTGCTAGGGGAGCCTGTGCAAGGCGAAACGAGCGTCGGGTGCATTTCTCTTGTGGGCAGCTTAAATCTTACCCTCAAATTCCTCTATGCAATAAGGTTTTTTCTGTTGTAGCCTATTGAGCAGGGCCTCATGATTTATGATAATCTACACCTTAATGACCAGCATTTATATTGCATTACAAGGGGATTTTTGTCTGGGACTAGGTAGTCCTCTAATATCGCAGTATTTTGAAGTATTGTTCTGAATGTGGGCACTTAACCCTTACCCCCAAATCTCCTTCACACTTAATTTAATGAAGTAACCATGCTTTATAATATAATTGGCATCTAATCTATGACTGGACAGTATATGTTTAAGAATGGTATTATATCTTTTACCACCACAATCTCCTCTACACAGCAACCAATTGAGCGATTGTGCTCCATATTGTAATCTAACATTCAGTCTGGTATTGGAGGATATATATGTTAAAATCTTTATGCTAATTTGCCTTATAGGTCTAACTATGATTATAGCGATTTACTAGAGTAAGCAGTGATTCACTAGCTCACTAACACTGTAAACAAGGCAAATATATACAATTACAACTGTTTCCTATAAAGAGAAAATATATCTCCCCTTTTTTTCTGGGCTTAATTAAGCACATGTCTTGGTGCCTAAATTGTGGCATTACCATCAACACTACTGTATCCAAATATATACTTTGAAGATTTTGTGGGGATTTATAGGGTATCCCACATTGCAGAACCCATAGAGGACTACATATATATATATCAAGTATACTTATTTTAAGTATACTAAGGAATTTTTGCTCCCACTTTCTTTTCTTTTATATGTTCTCTAGGCGTCCCATTCATCATCTGAACCTTCTTCCTTCATACATATATATATTCCCAGTACTATCGGAGTCTGTAGGAGAATTTTTAGGTTCAAGATATATTATATCTACATGGAGATGTCCTAATATGTTGAACATGTTTTATTGTTTACTAGGTGGAAAGCCTGCCCAGAGGGCAGTCTATTGTTAAGCGAAGCAGCTCACATGGGTATATTTGCCCCAGCTCACATGGGTATAATCGCCCCCAGATCACATGGGTATATATTCCCCAGCTCGTGGATATTGCCCCAGCTCGTGGATATTGCCCCAGCTCGTGGATATATTACCCCAGCTCGTGGATATACTGCCCCAGCTCGTGGATATTGCCCCAGCTCGTGGATATTGCCCCAGCTCGTGGATATATTGCCCCAGCTCGTGGATATTGCCCCAGCTCGTGGATACTGCCCCAGCTCGTGGATATATTACCCCAGCTCATGGATATATTGCCCCAGCTCGTGGATACTGCCCCAGCTCGTGGATATATTGCCCCAGCTCGTGGATATATTGCCCCAGCTCGTGGATATTGCCCCAGCTCGTGGATATATTGCCCCAGCTCGTGGATATATTGCCCCAGCTCGTGGATATATTGCCCCAGCTTGTGGATATTGCCCCAGCTCGTGGATATATTGCCCCAGCTCATGGATATATTGCCCCAGCTCGTGGATATTGCCCCAGCTCGTGGATACTGCTCCAGCTCGTGGATACTGCCCCAGCTCGTGGATACTGCCCCAGCTCGTGGATATACTGCCCCCCCAAGCTCTCATGGATATGCCCCAGCTCAGACCCCAGACCAGACATGGGGCGGCTGTTCGAATGCTCTATCGGCATTCGGACAGCCGCCCCTGGAGCTCCATCTCCGCATACTTACCTTCCCGAGCGGCGAAGGGAAAGTTTCCCCGCTTCCGCTTGTTGAAGGACCCAAGCCGCGGTCACATGGGACTCCCACGTGACCGCGGCTTGGGTCCTTCAAAGAGCGGAAGCGAGGGAACTTTCCCTTCGCCGCTCAGGGGTTGGATTACAAAATGCACACAGCAGCCGGGTAGAGGCTCCGCTCGCAGCCTCTACCCGGCTGCTGTGTGCATTTTGTAACCGCCGCGGCGAGTGCACAGCCGGCTCGTGCCGTGGCGGTTGCATGCGCGCACAGCCAACCGCCGCTGGTTGCACGCGCATGCACAGAGTAGGCTTGGCGACGGACACGCCAAGTCTTACTCTTTTATAGTATAGGATGTGTTTGTCTCTAGTGATCAAGTTGTGTCCAGTTTTTAAATATTGGCTTCTATGCCCTAATAAAGTTTTCAATTTTTATGTGTTGTCACCCACTTGTCAACCACTTGTTCAAACAGACCAGCTTTGCGTATACAATTCAGGTTTTAGTAAATTCATGTATTGTGTGAATAACTACCCTCAATACCAAATCTCCATCTTATACATTCTTTGAAGATGTGGTGTCACCACTATTAGTTTAGTGGATTTTTGTTTATTATACAACTGAGTCAATTCTTTGGTTTTTGAGCAATCACTATATTCAAATATTCATGATGAGTATTACAAACCAAAACTAATGATAGTCACATAAATTTAGTCCACAATGATAATATCTACTGTTCTTATACACTTCTAATGTAATGTTTATGGTTTTTTCACATTTGATTATATGTTTCATGTTTGGCATAGTCC
The DNA here is from genome assembly GCA_009667805.1 of Leptobrachium leishanense. NCBI lineage: Eukaryota > Metazoa > Chordata > Amphibia > Anura > Megophryidae > Leptobrachium > Leptobrachium leishanense. The sequence continues at coordinate 25,681 of RXON01003361.1, forward strand.
AAAAATAAAATTACTATTTTTATTAACCCCAACCTACCTAAATGCTTTTTTTGATAGTGGTTTTCCACAAATCATTTAATACCTTCTTCTTTGCAATGGATATATATTGCCCCAGTAGCTCAAACATGGATATATATTGCCCCCAGTAGCTCAAACATGGATATATATTGCCCCCAGTAGCTCAAACATGGATATATTTATTTTATTTTTATTTTATTTATGTAAAGGATTTTACCAGGAAGGATACATTGAGATTTCTCTCGTTTTCAAGTATGTCCTGGGTTCAAGAACATTGAAGTGTTACAGAAATACAAAGTAATACAATGCAAGATATTAAAAAAAACAACACAAATATACAGATTAACAGAAAATAAATATGTAGGAAATATAGTCACTAGGTTACATGTTTACAGGTGCATTCGGTATTGAGGTATGTTAGTAAGGTGCTTTTGAGTGACTTTAGACTGGGGGAAGATTTGATGGTGTCTGGGAGGTTATTCCATAATTGTGGTGCTCTGTAGGAAAATGAGGACTGAGCCACTGTCTTTTTGTATTGTGGTATAGCAAGTAAGGTGCTGGTCCTGGATCGGAGGTTATAGGATGAGGGAGCTGCTGGGGGAAGCAATCTATTCAGGTAGGGTGGCAGCTTCCCAGAGATGCTCTTAAACACCAGGCTGGAAAGGTGAAGGGTGCGTCTGGATTCCAGCGATGGCCAGTTTAGCTCTTTTAACATGTTACAATGGAAGTCATGTAGTTACATTGTAGCGCAAAGCGGCAGAATGAGTTATACAATGTAGTAAGTTTATGAAGGTGTGTTTGCGGGGCGGCTGCTTACACTACATCTCCGTAATCAATAGCCGGCATAAGCATTTGCTGTACAATCTGCTTTCTTACCGCGGGACTCAGGCAGGATTTGTTTCTGTACAGGGCACCTAGTTTGGGGTAAAGTTCAGATGAGAGTTTTTCGATGTGGGGCCAAAGGATAGATTAGGGTCCAACCACATACCTAGATATTTGAGAGAAGTGACTGTGGTCAGCATGCCATTTGATTTTGTCCCAACACATAGATGGGGATTTTGCAATTTGTGTAGTTTAGGTGCTGTTCCAAAGAGCATCGTTACAGTTTTGACAGTATTTAAAAAACGTTTGTTGTTGTTTATCCACTTTTCTACCTCTGTGAATTGTTCTTACAGCACGGCCTCCAGCTGCGGGAGATTTGGTTTGCTGGTATAGATCACAGTGTCGTCTGCGTACATATGTACAGTTGAGGCTTTGCAGACGTTGGGCAGATCATTTATGAATATTGTGAATAGAAGGGGGCCGAGTATTGAGCCTTGGGGTACACCGCAAGTGACTGGGAGCGGGAGGGAGGAGCTGCCAGAAATTGACACATATTGTGATCGGTCGGATACATATGATTGAAACCAGGTTAGCGTGCGATCACCAATGCCAGAGTTTTTAAGTTTTTCAACAAGATGCCATGGTCTACCGTGTCAAAGGCCTTGGCAAAATCAAGGAAGATGGCTCCAGTTAGGTTTCCTTGTTCCATCCCAGCTTGGATATCATTGCAGACTTTTAAAAGGGCGGTTGTAGTTGAGTGATTTGGACGAAAGCCTGATTGATCCGGGGTTAAGTAGTTCCAATATTGATAATAATCACGTAATTGTGTGTAGACACATTTTTCCAAGACTTTTGACATTACAGGGAGCAACGATATCGGACGGTAGTTGGATACCAAAGTACTGTCACCACTTTTATGGATAGGTACCACTCTTGCAGTCTTCCAGAGCTTGGTATGTATCCAGTCGCCAGTGACTCATTTATTAGGGTTGCGACAGGATTTGCAATTGCTGGCGCACTGATTTTCAGCAGCATTGCTGGTATTTGATCAGGTCCAGACTGGTATTTCATTTTTTGTTTACGGAGAAGTTTAGTAATGACACTGACAAACACTGGTCTAAAACTGAATTCCTGTCTGATACAGGGACTTTGCACAGTCTAAGCTGGTACATTAGTGTAAGATCAGCTGTAACCCAGGGGAGATGAGTCCCTTTTACTCGCACTTTACGCAGCGGGGCATGGGAATTCCAGACTTGCAGGAGCTCAGACTGAAAGTATTCAACTGCACAGTCTAGGTCTGGGATTAGGTTTAGCCTGAACCAGGGGAGCTGTTTGAGATCACTTAGGAAGGATTCAAGAATAAATTTCTTGAAAGACCTGGTAGTTATTACCTTTGGGGGAGATTTCAAGGCCTTAATTTTGTGCACGCAGTACACTAGACAATGGTCACTAAAGCTATTAGCAAGAACGCCTGCCTCCTGTATTCTATCAGGAGATGAGGAGAGAATCCAGTCCAACAAGGTATGGTTAGGGCTTTTCATATTAATGCGAGTGGGGGAGGAGATTAATTGAGTTAGCTGCAAAGTTTTAAACAGCGAGCAGTGTTTATTGTTTTTAGGATTTAGCCAATCTGTATTAATATATATTGCCCCAGTAGCTCAAACATGGATATATATTGCCCCCAGTAGCTCAAACATGGATATATAATGCCCCCAGTAGCTCAAACATGGATATATATTGCCCCAGTAGCTCACACATTGATATATATTGCCCCAGCTCACACATGGATATATAGTGCCCCAGCTCACAAATGGATATATATTGCCCCAGCTCACATATGGATATATATTGCCCAGCTCACATATGGATATATATTGCCCCAGCTCACATATGGATATATATTGCCCAGCTCACATGGATATATATTGCCCCAGCTCACATATGGATATATATTGCCCAGCTCACATGGATATATATTGCCCCAGCTCACATATGGATATATATTGCCCCAGCTCACACATGGATATATAGTACCCCAGCTCACACATGGATATATATTGCCCCAGCTCACACATGGATGTATATTGCCCCTGCTCACACATGGATGTATAGTGCCCCTGCTCACACATGGATGTATAGTGCCCCAGCTCACACATGGATGTATAGTACCCCAGCTCACACATGGATGTATAGTGCCCCTGCTCACACATGGATGCTCACACACAGGGAGCTGTTAGGGTGGGCTGCTGATGATGACTCACTCGGCAGAGACATCAGCGTCAGCCCGTTGGACGGCCGGCGCGCCGCTCCATCTGGCGAGTGACATCAGAGAGGGTGGGATCAGCTGCCATTGATGTCCTTAGGGTGACACGACCTGCCCTTAGGGTGACACCGTCACCGCCGACTTTGATTTTTGAACGGCCGCCGCACTGCAGGTTACTAACTTTGGTCCAAAGTTAGTAACCTGCAGTGCGGCCCGGCGGCCGCTTCAAACATCAAAGTCTTTCTTTGGTGACAGTGTCACCCTAATGGCGAGTGTCACCTGGCGCGGACAGCACCCCTGCCCCCACCTAGCGACGCTAGTGTATTGACCCTTCAGTGAATTCACTAAAAGGTCTGTGAATCGGAATCGCCGATGTACAAAGCGCCGAAACTGCGGTGTTTAATGAAGAGATACGTTAAATTTTACAAAAGCCATCAGCGGCCTGAAGGTCAGCATCTCCAAGCTGTTCCGCAGCAGCTGGGATTTAAAAGGCTTGATTCCTGCACAGGGAATAAAATAAGAGGTTTGTGCTGTTTTAATGGAGCCCCTCCCCCAATACATCTCCTGCTCACACTAATAAACCCCCAGCACTGTGTGTGTATGTAGAGTTATATACACAGCCCGCTCTCACCTGCAGCCTGGAGCCCGCGTTTCTGCTGCTGGAAAGGTCTTCCTTTCTTTCAGGTCACTTCCGCTACTCTATGGAAAGAACTGCAAGAGAGTTCAAAACACACGAGACAAGCTCCAGCAATTCAGTTGTCTCCAGTAGAGGGCACATGAAAGGAGTATTGGGTGATCACTGCTGGAGACACTTGATTTTTTTAGTATATAGTCTCTTGTGTTTAGATCTCAGTAATCTCTTATTTTAGCGTCTTTAATTCCCTAAGGAAGAATTATTTTAAAGTTTTAAATTACAGCCGCTGCGGAACATCTTGCTACAGATGTTTGTTAAACACAATGTTGAAGTAATTGCACAGACAGCTTTCCCTGCACACCTGACATTACCATACATTTCTACCAAGTATTTTAGAGTATTTAACCCCTTAGTGACCAGGCGGTTTTACGATTGTCTGTCCGTAAGTGCCCACTGCTGTTTTTACGTTTCTGCACCGTTTGTGCATCATATCGTATAATTTACTATAAATAAAATTTAAGAAACATGAAAAAAAAATGGAAAACCCACACTTTATCGAAATTTAATCCCAAAAATCAAAATTTCTAAATCAAAAACTTTCAAAATTGTCCTGAGATTAGAAATACCCAATTTTTACATGTTTTTGCTTTTTTTTTGTAAAATTATTATTTTTTTTATTTCAAAGACGAAAGAATACAATAATATGTAAAAGCCATCAGCAGGTATAAAGCCATAGAGGTTAGAACAATTGTTCCATCCTTCACTTGACAAGGTAACTTTCAGATTTCACCAATCAGTAAAATAAAGAGAAGTGTAACAAATCAGCAGATATGAAAACATTACAGAACAGATCCAGTAAAGGATTTTCCCGAGAACATAACCCATACTGTTCACACAATTAATAACAGTGCTGACATTTATCACTAATTATTCTTAGGTCAGAGTCAGTTCAGGATGAACTATCAGATGGCTCAGAAGGCACATAACCCGTATCACTGGCCGTGCTTTCAAGAATTGCGAGATATGGGGTTTATTTATTTATTTATAAAGGATTTTACCAGGAAGGATACATTGAGATTTCTCTCGTTTTCAAGTATGTCCTGGGTTCGAGAACATTGAATTGTTACAGAAATACAAAATAGTAAAATGCAAGAAATTAACACAAAACCAAATATACAGATTAACAGAAAAATAAATATGTAGGAAATAAAGTCATTATGTTACACGTTTACAGGTGCATTCTGTATATAGTCACTGTGTTACATGTTTACAGGTGCATTCTGTATATAGTCATTATGTTACGTTTACAGGTGCATTCTGTATATAGTCACTGTGTTACATGTTTACAGGTGCATTCTGTATATAGTCACTGTGTTACATGTTTACAGGTGCATTCTGTATATAGTCACTGTTTTACATGTTTACAGGTGCATTCTCTATATAGTCAATGTGTTACATGTTTACAGGTGCATTCTGTATATAGTCACTGTGTTACATGTTTACAGGTGCATTCTGTATATAGTCACTGTGTTACATGTTTACAGGTGCATTCTGTATATAGTCACTGGGTTACATGTTTACAGGTGCATTCTGTATATAGTCACTGTGTTACATGTTTACAGGTGCATTCTGTATATAGTTAGTATGTTACATGTTTACAGGTGCATTCTGTATATAGTCACTGTGTTACATGTTTACAGGTGCATTCTGTATATAGTCACTGTGTTACATGTTTACAGGTGCATTCTGTATATAGTTAGTATGTTACATGTTTACAGGTGCATTCTGTATATAGTCCCTGTGTTACATGTTTACAGGTGCATTCTGTATATAGTCACTGTGTTACATGTTTACAGGTGCATTCTGTATATAGTCATTATGTTACGTTTACAGGTGCATTCTGTATATAGTCATTATGTTACATGTTTACAGGTGTATTCTGTATATAGTCACTGTGTTACATGTTTACAGGTGCATTCTGTATATAGTCACTATGTTACATGTTTACAGGCACATTCTGTATATAGTCACTATGTTACATGTTTACAGGCACATTCTGTATATAGTCACTGTGTTACATGTTTACAGGTGCATTCTGTATATAGTCACTATGTTACATGTTTACAGGCGCATTCTGTATATAGTCACTATGTTACATGTTTACAGGCGCATTCTGTATATAGTCACTGTGTTACATGTTTACAGGTGCATTCTGTATATAGTTAGTATGTTACATGTTTACAGGTGCATTCTGTATATAGTCCCTGTGTTACATGTTTACAGGTGCATTCTGTATATAGTCACTGTGTTACATGTTTACAGGTGCATTCTGTATATAGTCCCTGTGTTACATGTTTACAGATGCATTCTGTATATAGTCACTGTGTTACATGTTTACAGGTGCATTCTGTATATAGTCATTATGTGACATGTTTCCAGGTGCATTCTGTATATAGTCACTGTGTTACATGTTTACAGGTGCATTCTGTATATAGTCACTGTGTTACATGTTTACAGGTGCATTCTGTATATAGTCACTATGTTACATGTTTACAGGCACATTCTGTATATAGTCACTATGTTACATGTTTACAGGCACATTCTGTATATAGTCACTGTGTTACATGTTTACAGGTGCATTCTGTATATAGTCACTATGTTACATGTTTACAGGCGCATTCTGTATATAGTCACTATGTTACATGTTTACAGGCGCATTCTGTATATTAGTCACTGTGTTACATGTTTACAGGTGCATTCTGTATATAGTTAGTATGTTACATGTTTACAGGTGCATTCTGTATATAGTCCCTGTGTTACATGTTTACAGGTGCATTCTGTATATAGTCATTATGTTACGTTTACAGGTGCATTCTGTATATAGTCATTATGTTACATGTTTACAGGTGTATTCTGTATATAGTCACTGTGTTACATGTTTCAGGTGCATTCTGTATATAGTCACTATGTTACATGTTTACAGGCACATTCTGTATATAGTCACTATGTTACATGTTTACAGGCACATTCTGTATATAGTCACTGTGTTACATGTTTACAGGTGCATTCTGTATATAGTCACTATGTTACATGTTTACAGGCGCATTCTGTATATAGTCACTATGTTACATGTTTACAGGCGCATTCTGTATATAGTCACTGTGTTACATGTTTACAGGTGCATTCTGTATATAGTTAGTATGTTACATGTTTACAGGTGCATTCTGTATATAGTCCCTGTGTTACATGTTTACAGGTGCATTCTGTATATAGTCACTGTGTTACATGTTTACAGGTGCATTCTGTATATAGTCCCTGTGTTACATGTTTACAGATGCATTCTGTATATAGTCACTGTGTTACATGTTTACAGGTGCATTCTGTATATAGTCATTATGTGACATGTTTCCAGGTGCATTCTGTATATAGTCACTGTGTTACATGTTTACAGGTGCATTCTGTATATAGTCACTGTGTTACATGTTTACAGGTGCATTCTGTATATAGTCACTATGTTACATGTTTACAGGCACATTCTGTATATAGTCACTATGTTACATGTTTACAGGCACATTCTGTATATAGTCACTGTGTTACATGTTTACAGGTGCATTCTGTATATAGTCACTATGTTACATGTTTACAGGCGCATTCTGTATATAGTCACTATGTTACATGTTTACAGGCGCATTCTGTATATAGTCACTGTGTTACATGTTTACAGGTGCATTCTGTATATAGTTAGTATGTTACATGTTTACAGGTGCATTCTGTATATAGTCCCTGTGTTACATGTTTACAGGTGCATTCTGTATATAGTCACTGTGTTACATGTTTACAGGTGCATTCTGTATATAGTCCCTGTGTTACATGTTTACAGATGCATTCTGTATATAGTCACTGTGTTACATGTTTACAGGTGCATTCTGTATATAGTCATTATGTGACATGTTTCCAGGTGCATTCTGTATATAGTCACTGTGTTACATGGTTACAGGCACATTCTGTATATAGTCACTGTGTTATATGTTTACAGGTGCATTCTGTATATAGTCACTGTGTTACAGGTTTACAGGTGCATTCCGTATTGAGGTATGTTAATAGGGAAGTCTTAAGGGACTTTAGACTGGAGGAAGATTTGATGGCGTCTGGGAGGTTATTCCATATTTGCGGTGCTCTGTAGGAAAATGAGGATGGAGCCACTTTCTTTTTGTATTGCGGTATTGCAAGTAAGGTGCCGGTCCTGGATCTGAGGCTATAGGATGAAGGAACTGCTGGGGGAAGCAGCCTATTCAGGTAGGGTGGCAGGTTCTCAGAAAAGCTCTTAAACACTAGCAGGGTTATTCAAAGAGATTCGAAAAGTCACCGCACGTTCGGTGTCTTTTCGTTCTCTTCAATTCGGTTCCTTTTGCCGATCCCATTTCGGTGACCCTGCGGTGTATTCAGCAAGCACCACAGGGTCCCCGAATTGCAGGGAAAAGCTGCTGCAAACCTGACGAAAACTAACCGCAAAACCCACCGAATGCACGCATAAAAGCCACAAAAACATCTGGATTAACCTGCTGAAAACCAAGCCCGAGCAGGAGCCGAACACA